>JASVEL010011776.1:0-77542 GCA_032618575.1 Nicotiana noctiflora | reverse complement strand
AGGAATTGCAACAACAGAAAGTTTCGGTCACCTATGTTGCTTACATCACATTAATGATGTCATGGTAAATAGGGATAAAGATCGGGGACTCAATTCATTTTTTGTCATTTGTAAGGCCCCAGAAATTTTGCTACAAAATTAGGATTTTGTGGAGACATGGAGACTAATTATAATGTTTAATGTTCTATTAAAATAATGTGTATCATTGGGATTTGGTAAATAAGTGTATGAGTCATATATTATTTACGGTGGGGTCTAATGGGAGGCCTAAGTATATGCCAAATGGGAAAAGTTTCATAATAGGCTAAGATTCCAAAGGTACTTGCACTAGTCCATACTTTGAACGAGCATATCTAAATATGTATAAGGTTTTATATGATGAAACCTATCAAAAGTATTTGAGTCCAGTTTTCAACACTTCAAACCGTTCATCATTTGGACATTCCTACACAAAATAAGGGTCAAATTAGCGAAGGCTGAAAAAATGCGATCATGTGTCGAATCTGCGATCGCATTTCTGTCACATTTTCGACTTTGCGATCGCAAATCTGTCGCCAATTGTGCTAGTGTTGCCAAATTTTGAGAACCTATTTTGCGGTGCATTATGCGACCTACATACTTATTTTGTGGTCCATTCTGCGATCGCAGACCCGACGTCGGAGGCTTATTTATCCTATTTTTATAACCCAGTCCCATTTTAAAACATAGTCTTTGAGGCTTCATTTGGGGTCATTTTCTACTAATTTTGGAAGAGATGAGAGCAGATAGAGAGATAAAGGAGGGGCCTAACTTCATAATCACCCAAATCTCGCTCGACTCTTCAAGAATCAAGGAGGATAGCCATAGGTTATCCTCCATCTGAGTAAGTCATGCTTCTAAAATTTCATGCAATAGGTTTAAGGTTAAAATATGTTGTGGGGGTTAGTAATAAGCCATGCATGTGGGACTAAGTTGTAGTATGTGATGTTAAAGAACTAATAAGGGTTGTTCTTATTTAAATTAGGTTTGTGGGAATATTGTTGTACATAAATAAGTAAAGATTATGTTGGGAATGAAGGAAGCCTTGTAAAAGAGATTTGAAATCAAGATGCTTAACTAGTATTTGATAAAATGCTCAAATGAGCTGAAATCATGAGTACCTTTCAAATTTGTGTTCAATTTTGTTATGTCTCAAAGTAGATTGGGATTGCTAGAATTTCCGAAACGTCGTAGTTACTTAAGGAAAGCTTAAGCAAGGTATGTATGGCTAAACCCCGTCTTTTAGAAATTGAGCTTCATCGGTGTTTTTGTGAATATGGTAAGATTAAAGTTGAATCATTGCATTGCTTATTATTTTACATTAATTGGTGTTGTAACCTTCTATGCGTGAAAGATGTGTCTTAACATGATCAACGTGCTATCTTAATAACTTGAAAAGGGCAAAGATATGAATTATGTATTGAAATGCTTGGACCTTAAATTTAGATTGAAGTTGCATTGTTGTGTCATCTACATAAAGTCTTATCTATACTTACAACTTAAATTGCTGTTCTGTACACCTTCTATCCTAACTGGAAAAGCTAATATTGAAAGTGGAAACAATGTAAAATGTGGCCTAGTGCCAAAAATAATGTGATACATTGTGTCCCCAAGTTCCTATAAAATGATATATGTGCAACAAATTGATTAATGAGAAGGGAACAATACCTTTGTAAGGTGGCTTAGCCGATTGGGCCGAGATCGGACTCCACTCAAGATAGCGATGGTATTATGAATGAATTCCGGAAAAGGGAAAATGAGATTGTGATTGAAGTATATGTATCAATTGAGGCGACCTAGCCTATCGGTTCAAGATCAGACTTCGCTCAAGAAAGTGGTGGTATTATGAAAAATGATGAATAGTATGAAATGGCCCAAAACTAAAAGCTATGGGAAAGTGATGTGAAAATTTCATGATTCTTTTATTTGAAAATGTTGTGATCATTTAAAGTATTTGAGTTGTACTTGTGATTTTCTTATTATTGTACGAAAGTTCTTTCTAACTAGATTGTGTTTAGTTATACATACTAGTGCTATTCGATGGCAGTAACGTTCCTTATACCGGGGGTGCTACATTTTTAAATGGATGTAGGTGTTTCTATAGCAGGCATTGTTGTTTGCAGCTTGTGTCGCATCATCCTTCCAGCTGACTTGGTGAGCCCCACTTCGTTTCGGGGTCCTGTTAAATCTATTTATCATGTATATTGTATTTGAGGTATAGCCGGAACCTTGTTGCTCGCATTTCCATATTACATTACTCTTCAGTTATGTTTAGAGGTTTTGTAAAAAGGTTATGGGTAGTGTCGAGTATTGGAATTAAAATAGAAATATTGATGTTTGGCAATGACGTATAAAACTTGTAATGTCTTCAAAATTGTGAATAAAGTTGCTAATGACATGTTTATAGAATTTGATTAATGGAGTCCATCTCCTATTTATTCATGAATTAATTTGGGTAGAATGAAACCTCATAGGCTTGCTTATTCGGGTTTACTCAGTTGAGCGCCGATCGTGCTCCTCGGATTTTAAGGCGTAACAAACTTGGTATCAGAGCCTAAGGTTTTAAAGTGTCCTATGATGTCTCGGATCCGTGTTTAGTATATTTCTTCTTATCGGTGTGTGGTCAAAAACATCTATAAGTTAGAGGCTATTTGAATATTTAGGAATTTTACCCTTTTTTTGATACTCCAATCGTGCGATAGACCTCAAGTTATGGAGTTAGTTTGCTCTCCAAGCCTTACTCTCAAAATGAGTAATCATGATACCATAATCCGCGAATTGGAAGACATGAGGGGGAGTGATCCCACCATTAAGTCTGAGGGGATTTCCCAAAGACTTGTTAGGAGAATGGATTGAGTTGTGGATGGATTGGTAGAGCTTACCGCTAAAATGGGAGTTTCCTTGTCCCTATTGATGTCACTGCACTACCAAATCCTTTAGGGGTCATTTGGTATGAGGTATAAGAAGGTATAAGGGTGGTATAAAAATTTAATACCACCTTAATACTTTGTTTGGTTAGTAAACCAGGTATAAGTTATCTAGGTGTTAAATTTAACACTGGAGAACTTATACCTTATAAAAGGTGGGGTAATTAACACTGGTATAACTTATACCTTCTTCTTAGAAATTATGCAATTGTCATTCTTAACATAAAATACCAAACAATGAATAAACAACAATCCCAGTATAACTAATCTCAGTATAACTTATCCCAATATAACTTATACCGGTATAACTTACACCAGTATAAATCATATTCCAACCAAACGATCCCTTAGTATATCAGTATGTTACCTACGTACGTTAGGGATGTGGAGTCGAGGGGTACGGATTAAGCTATTGTCCTACGAACCTAAAGTCACTAAGTGAGTCAAATCAAAAAAATTCTACTCGTTGTATATGTACATCCATATTGAGTAATTCTCATAAATATGGTCGTAACAAGGTGTTGAATAACAAAAAATTGCATGTATTAACTATTTGAACAAGACGCATTGTTCGTGAATCCACTCTATTACGAATCCTCTTATTTACATTCTTTTGGAATTAAGTTCTATAATTGTGTCATCGAATGGGGTTATGACTCTAGGATTAATACTACAGACCTGCATTTCCTAAATTCTTAACAAGGGACTATACCAAATGAATTTCTTACAGATTATTTTATTTAAATAGACAACATCTACCCACTTGTGCCTATGCATGCATCGTCGTAAAGTTTACATATGTGTTGTTGAGTTCCATGTAAAGCATCATATTATTGCGATCCTTCTCGAATCACTCTTTTACTCAGTTGTGTATATGGCTTATATGATTTGAACAAGTAAATCTCTTCTCTTACGAATATCATCATGAAAACTTCTCACTATCTAGTAACATAAAAGCATACCTTAAGACCTATAACATGAGTGCATGTCAATCGAAATGGTCACCGTGTGCATAAAGTCTCTCTGAGAATTGAGATCCTCACATCCCCGTCATAAGATGATCTTGTGTCACCATAACTTTCGTGTCAACTTGGGACATTCCGTAGTAAGTTGCTCATTTTATCCTAGTATTGTGGTTACTCGTGATGTGGCCATATATTGTATTTCGGAGTTAATATAGCAAAATCATATCAAGCTTATAACAAATGTTTATTTTCTCTTTACACTTCCACAACATATGTTAATTGTGTTCCTAAGTTAGTGAATTCATTGTGCTAGTTTCCTAACACTTGTTCGATAACCATGAGAGAACATATCCTTCTATATGTTACTGTAAGACTTACTTTCTCGTAAGGACCCTTTCTAGGCTCTCTGTCAAGACCAAGCACACCTTTGGAGGTTATCTTGTCGTAGCACAACGTCCGTTTCTCTTATCTTTCTGTTTTTCATTAGCATCTAGCTATTTCTCAAGTCAAAATCCATGGAGGACTCATTATGAACATCTGCAAACCTTCCATAATTGTTTTATACTATCTTATTGGGTTGCCACTTCACTTCAAGTTCATTAAGAGTTGATAGCATGCCGGAATTGCTGAGATTGAATGATCTCCTTTCGATAATGAATTATCTACACATGTGCTAATCCAATGATTTGCTTATCAGTCTAACTCTCGCCTTTGGTTTTGGGTTGACCAAGAAGCAATACACCTAGTAACACACTCATATGCCAAAACGTTTCTCTCAATCAAATCTTATAACATCTCGTAATTTGGCTGGTAATAGTTGGTTGTGTAGAACTGTGTTATAGTACTTCATTGTGAAGTTGAGTTGCTAAAAATAATTGGATTTTTGGATTATGGAGCTATACATCACGTGACTACATACAAAGATCTTCTTTCAAAAATGTAGCTTCTCGTAATCGCTTTATATTACTAACTTTCCTAGTGGTTACAATGTAAAGATTACTTCCATAAGGCTCTCTCACTTTCTTTTAATTAGTCTTGCATCATGTGTTGTTGACCCGTAATCATCAATACAATCTTATCTCGAAGTCTCGACTAGTTATCCAACTATATGATCTGATTCAATTAACCTCACTTTTATGTACTCTACAAGTGCCCTGATAGTGGGCAAATTTCTCCTTTTCTATAGACTTCTAATTTCTTCAACTTGGTTTAAGCTTGTTTGTTCCAAATGGTGCTTATTAGTTTTCCAACCCTACTATATATTTCATTAGATAACTCTTATTGTAAAATTCATTTATGTTTCATGGCATCAAAGAGGAAGTCTTATAGCATTAAGGATGGGGACATATTCCTTTTGTTAGAATAAATAAATATTGCTGGTATTCCTTATAGATGCTCTTCTAACAATAATCTACATGCTCTACTTGTCCATGTGACTAGATAACGTAGGTTACTCTTCTCTGATATGTGCATCAAGACTTCTCACCTTTTCATAATTATTCATACGGTCACTTCGAGGCCTTATTCTATACCGACTCATAATGATTTTATGTAATTTATTGCTAATGTAAACGATTCTCTAGGAATACGAGGGCTTGTCTCATGGGTTTCAAAAGTAATGATTTTCCTTAAAGTTCAAGCTTATATTGCCATGATTTTAAACCAAAGTGTGTCCCCTTTTCAAAAGTCTTAAATGGGTCAAATTGGATGGGTTACATGGCCTTCTGCTCACTTGGCTTCTAGGATTATTGACAACGTCATTGTCATATGCGGGAAATTTTGCTACCCCTGGCATTTCACCTCCTTAAGAAGGATATGAGTTTTAATTATCTTTCTTTCCGGAGCATTATGTCAACCATTGGAACTCCTCTATCCAATACATAATTTAACATGTCTTAGCTATGTGTTTTCACTCGTTAAAGGTTGAGATTAGACGCCTTCGGATTTTTGTACATATCATGAGCATATGGATTTGAAAGACAAGTTATCGTATCTTTAGTTCTCTCATTTAGGATCAATAATCAGGAAGGGTTAAGCTATCTGAAATGTGATAATCTCATAAGTGTTCAACTTCTTTTCATCCTCATCGGCTTATGGCATAGATTCCATGTGTCAATTATTGTTAAGAGTGTAATTCAACTTCATGTATTTTGAAACCCATATCGCATTAAAGGTGCCAGAGTATTCTTACTCTTGATAAACAGATTTTCCCTACACTCTAGAAGACGAGTGGTTCACGTACTTGAGTATTCCTCCTTAATGGTTCTTATTGCCAATGTACGAGTTACCCCTATACCTTATTTGTGTAATAATTGATGTCTTCACAATGATTAACCTTGTCATTATTGTTAGTAGCAATCTTTGTGGCTCTTAGAATATAACCTCATGAAATGCTCTGCTCAGCACATTAATGGATCATTAATGGATTCCTGAATAACTCCAGCCTGATCTTGAACTCTATTGTTCCTTATTGTATTAGATCTATTTTGAACTCTAAAGTTGAAGCTTTACAGTGTGATCACATATATAATTGATAGGTAATTTGATGGTCAGTTTATGATAGCACATCTTAGAGTAATTGTTGAAGGTCATCAAGGATTTAGTGTGAGTGTTCGCCGAGAGATTTAGAATATTAGAGGGTAAACGGGTAATTCTCAAAATTTTCCCCTATAGATGTTATGAGAATTGATAATGAAGGGTATGTAAGTGCATTCCCACTAGGTCGCACTAGGAGTATGATATTTTCCCATAGTTATTCCTCATGAATTTATGTTTTCATATGCCTAAGTCTCAGAAGGAAGGTGGGGATAAATTGTGTATCATTACGGTAGAAATTATTGAAGGTGAAGTTAATGGGTAGTTAGCTTATGCGAGATATCTACTTTTCATCCTTGTTAGGTAAGTTTGGGGGTGGAAATTTCTCCCGTGAATGTGTTCTGGCGAAGTATGTAGGTATAAGAGGTCACATTGAAGGTCGAGAGTATTGTGAAAATAAAATATTTTCTCTGGATTGTATAGCAGTTGGTTTGGATTTGAAAGGTACCTTTGAGGTGTTATGATTTAAAGATGTGCAGTCCATGTCCAGGTATCATCGTGACAAAGTAGTGTTTATAATGCTGAGGTTATTGATATTGATATATACATTAGCAGGTGGATAGGCCTAGTTACAAAGGAGACTCTGTCGAAATTTCTGAAAAATTTGGGATTTAGTCAAAATTTAGGGACTTGAGGTAGGTGAGAAAAGAGATTTATTATGTTAACAGGTTAAGTCGTATTCTACGCTTCATTCCAGGACGAATGATCCTAAGCGGGGGAGAAAGTAAGGCCCCGAAAAATTTCTCTAAGTAAATTAGGATTTTGTGGTGCCATGGAGACTAATTATAATGTTTTATGTGCTGTTAACGTGATGGGCATCAATTAGATTTGGTGAACAAATGTATGAGTCATATATTAAGTAAGGTGGGGTCTAAGGGGAGGCCTAAGTGTAAGCCAAATGGGAAAAGTTTCATAATAGGCTAAGATTCCAAAGGTACTTGCACTAGTCCATACTTTGAACGAGCATATCTAAATATGTATAAGGTTGTATGTGATGAATAACCTATCAAATGTCTTTGAGTCTAGTTTCCAACACTTATCGTTCATCATTTGGATATTTCTACACAAAATTTGTCAAATTACCAAAGGCTGAAAAAATGTGATTTTGTGTCGAATTTGCGATCACATTTTTATCGCATTTTCGACTTTGCGGTTGCAGATCTGTCGCATTGGGCCAATGTTGCCTAGTTTTGGGCACCTATTTTGCGGTGCATTATGCGTCTCACATTTTTGTTTTGAAGTCCATTCTGCGGTCACAGACCCATCATCGAAGGCTTATTTATCCTATTTTTATAACCCGGACCCATTTTAATATGGAGTCTTTCAAGATTTATTTGGGGTCATTTTCCGCTGATTTTAGAGAGAGATGAGAGCATATAGAGAGATAAAGGAGAGGCCTAACTTCATAATCATCCTAATCTTGCTCAAGTCTTCAAGAATAAAGGAGGATAGCCATAGATTGTCCTCCATCCGAGTAAGTCCTACTTCCAAAACTTCATGCAAGAAGTTAAAGGTTCAAATATATTGTGGGGTTAGAAATAGGCCATGCATGTGTGACTAAGTTGTATTATATGGTGTTACAGAACTAATAAAGGTAGTTCTTGTTCAAATTAGGTTTGTGGGAAGATTGTTGACATAAATAAGTAAAGATTGGATTGAGGAATGAAGGAAAACTTGTAAAATAGATTTGAAATCAAGATGCTCAACTAGCATTTGATAAAATGCTCAAATGAGCTGAAACCATGAATACCTTCCTAATTTTTATTCAATTTTGTTATGTCTTAAAGTAGATTGGGATTGCTAGAATTTCAGTAACCCCGTAGTAACTTAAGGAAAGCTTAAGCAGGGTATATCTGGCTAAAACCCTGTCATTTTGAAATTGAGCTTCATTGGTATTTGTGTGAATATGGTAAGATTAAAGTTGAATCGTTGCATTGCTTGTTATTTTACATGTATTGGTGTTGTAACCTTATATGCATGAAAGATGTGTCTGAACATAATCAACGTGCTATCTTGATAACTTGAAAATGGCAAAGATATGAATTATGTATTGAAATGCTTGGACCTTAAATTTAGATTGAAGTTGCATTGTTGTGCCATATACGTGAAGTCTTATCTATGCTTACAACTTAAATTGCTCTTGTGTGTACCTACTGTCCTAAGTGGCAAAGCTAATGAAATTAGGAATGATGTAAAATGCACCTAGTGCCAAGAATGATGTGATAAGTTGTGGCCCCAAGTGCCTATGAAATGATATATGTGAAACAAATTGATTAATGAGAAGGGAACAATGCCTTGAAAGGCGTCCTAGCCGATTGGGCCGAGATCGGACTCCGCTCAGCGGTGGTATTATGAGTAAATTCTGAAAAAGAAAAAATAAAATTGTGATTGAATTATATGTCTCAAGTGAGGCGACCTAGCCGATCGAGTCGAGATCGGACTCCACTCAAAAAAGAGGTGGTACTGTGAACAATATGAAATGTTCCAAAACTATAAGCTATGGGAAAATGATGTAAAAAGTGCATGATTCTTTTATTTGAAAATTTTGTGATCATTTAAAGTGTTTGAGTTGTACTTGTGATTTTTGTATTGTTGTATGAAAGTTTTTTCTAACTTAATGGTGTTTAGTTATATATACTAGCTCTATTCATTTGCACTAACGTCCCTTTTGTCAGGGGCGATACGTCTTTAAATGGATGTAGGTATTTCTAGGCAGTGTTGGTTGCATCTAGTGTTGCCGTAACATCCTTTCAGCTGACTTGGTGAGCCCCACTTTGTTTCGTCCTGTTTCATATGTTTATCATGTACTTTGTATTTGAGGGATAGCTGGAGCCTTGTTACCGGCATTTCCATACTACATTACTATTCAGTTATATTTTGAGGCTCCGTAGATAAATTTTGGGTAGTGTCGGGTATTGGAATTAAAATAAAAATATTAATGTTTGGTAATGATGTGTAAAACTTGTAATGTCTTCAAAATTGTGAATGAAGTTGCTAATGAAAATGAAACGGAAATCATTAATGACATGTTTATAAAATTTGATTAATGGAGTCCATCTCCTATTTATTCATGAATTAATTTGGGCAGAATAAAACCTAACAGGCTTGCTGAGTCGGGTTTATTCGGTTGAGTGCCGGTCACGCTCCTCGAATTTTGGGGCATGACATCATTATACTCGGAAAAATGAGGAGATTATTTATATACGGTTAAAAAGGGGCCCGCCTGATTTCACTAATTGACCGAGACGAGGGGGTGGATCGAGGATCGGCCCCATAGTATACCAAACCGATGTATGAGGGTAAGACACTGAGTTTGGGATTCGAAGTACTTGTCGAGGTCGGGACCAGTGATGATTGATGCCAAACAGGATAGGCATCGAGCAAGACCGAATATAGCATAATAATGAAAAGGAGAGATATTCGTGACTAGACGAGGATCATGGCAGAAATCTCAAACGAGTCAAATCAAGAACGATTTATTTACCCCACCATGAAATTTACTTTGATAATTAGAATTGTCCCATAAATAGGATGTCTATATTATATAAGGAGGGATCAAATCATTATGTAACCATCTTACATTTATGCATATCAAAGCAATACAATACTCTCTTTCTCTCATACTCTCTTGTTCTTCGGTGTATTTAATAACTTTACTCTCATTCGCTCGGTTCGAGGGCGACCTAGCTTGATGGCGGAATTGCATTTCAATACTTATTTGCTTTACTTTATTGTTTATTTCTACCATTTCATTATATTTATCAACTGCGTCTAGGTGAAAATACATATCTTTAAATATCCTTAAAACGAGTAATAAGTTTAATTGTTATCCGATTTTAAACGTAAACACATACTAACTTTATGATAAATTCAGTAAACAAATTAAATTATGATTGTAAGCATCCATTGCTTTTTGTGTCATCTCATTTGGAACATTTTACTTGTACATTGGCCAGATTTTATCCAACTCTTCTTCTAATTGACTTACTAAATAATTAGATTTTTGCTAGATCTCAAAATCGTCCAAATTCAGCATATTGGTAAAATAACATATATAGGAGTATAATCTATCCTGGACTTGAGAAATCGAAAGAAAATTGCTTTTATATATTTTAAGATTCACTGGACCACTAATATTATATTTGGAACTAATACTTTGATTTCTTCATGAGAAAATTATCTGTACAAACAAAACCATTTAAAGTTGTTTTAGCTTCCTTCTAAAATCTCTAACTTCTTTCTTTCGTTATCAATTTTTTGGGGTGGGTGGGTTGTTGCCGTCTTCAAGGTCTTTGGTGTTAGAAAACATTGAAAACAACAAAATGATAGAAAATGACATGATATCATGACAAGTGAAAATTTTGACACCAGTAAAACTGTGATAATATTCACGAATTCCTTAGGAGAAATGTTTTTTTATCTCTTTTAAAATAGAATCCGCGTTAAATAAAATAGTCATTTCATTATTCTCATAATATTTACCATTTTAAAGTTAATTAAAATTATACTTATTAAAATTTTCCTTACACAAAAAAATCATAATATTTAGGACATCAAAATCGATTAAATTTATCATATAAAATTAAACAATTAGTTTATAATTGTCTTCTTCTTATTCTACGTGCATAGAATATTTTAGGAACATGCAGAGCTCCATTCAATGTGGTACACTAAAATATTTAAACTACTCTATATACATCAATTTATATTATTATTACTTGAAAATATACTTACGTTACTAATTGTAAATTTTTTTCCCTATCTATAATTTAGCCCATTCTAACCATCTAAAAATCATGAGTACTATGAAAAACTTAAAATCGAAGTTTTGAAATAATACTCAACAACTATACAAAAAAATAATGAAAAATAAATAGTATACAATTCGGTGTAGTTGAAAAATAAAGTCAAATATTCTTAACTTAACTACTGGATAAAGATATAATTTAATATTAAAAACTTTCCAATCGACTAAAATTTTATTTATTAAATAGCTTATTATTATAACTATATACAAAATTCTAATATTTTAAATATTAAATAAATTATTTACTTATTTGAAGTGTGTAACATATCTATAATATCTTTCATGTTAATTTTTTAATATCTATAATTTTGAAATCAACTAAATTTTATCTATTGAACTTTTGTATAATATTTGGAACTACACTCAATATTATTTTGACTTGAAAGCATCATTTATTCTCTATGTGTAGAATCTATTCACTAATTATTTTTTATTAATGTATGCAAACTTAAAACAACGACGATAAAATAATAGAAGAAAAAATTGATTGTGAATGAGTTGTCGTCAACTATATATTTTTTGCAAATATTTTAATAAATGAATTATTCTTAATATATATTATATTTAGCATTTTTATTTTCACATATCAATTTTTTTGCAGGCCAACCTCGTCATGATAAAAGTAATTAATTTTAATTATTTGATCACTACCAATGCATAAAATAACAATAATTATCATAAGATATTCTATAAGAATCACTGCGTTGAATATACGATCAATATATATATATATATATATATATATATATATATATATATATATATATATATATATATATATATATATATATATATATATATATATATATATATATATATATATATATATATATATGTGTGTGTGTGCGTATAAAATTAATTTTTATTATAAGTCAAAATATTTATTAATATTATTTATGTAATTTTTAAAGAAGTTATTACTTATTGGAAAGGGGAACACACACAAAGTGGGCACCCTACTTTTACCGAAATATCATTCGTGTTTTTACTTTTTTAAATAAGGTTTACGCTGGATAATATAGTTATTTGATTATTTCTTAATATTTAGGACTTTGAAAAAAGCTAATCATTCTTATTAAATGATTCTTTTTTTGAAATAAGTATGAAGTTACAATATTTAGGAATTTAAAATTTAAAAACTTTTACCATATATATAAATTATTTAAAAGAATGAAAAATCACCAACGACCCAAAATTAGCAACAAAATCCCAAATTTTTTGTACATTTATTCTGCCAGTCTCGCCAATCCTTTTAATAAAGATGCCGTACCCTTCATATTTTCAATTCCAACAATATCAAGCACAATATTATTAATGAGTTAATATTTACCTACAATTAACAAAAGACTAGAATTAAACCTTTGAAAATTTAAGTACAAACATACTGACAATGAAAATATAAACTGACATTGTGAATCCTAATATCTTACGCACAAAACATATTTTTAAATAATATTTATATCCGTTTTAAGAAGTTTTTATTCAACACATGAGTACACGCGCATCGAACGTACTCTAAAACTAATTAAATATAAATAAGATTCTTTTTATCTTTAACTATGAATTTCGGTTCATATCTTAAAAATGAAAAATAATTATTAATAGTAATATTTAGACAGTTAATTTGAATATTTAATAATTTTCTTTTAATAAAGTGAAATTTTTGACACAGCAGAATTGTATATTGATGATAAGATTGCATGAGAATGAGACCACAATTTTCGACCGATTCCCGTAATCCATCCAGATTTCAAGAATGAGTCCCCAAACTTCTTATAGAGCAACTTATTCAGTGTCAATAAACAATATTTCACGTAACAACAAATTGTCACGGGCCAAATTCTCTTCGTCTATATATCCTTCAGTCAAAATCAAACGACGAATATTTCCTCATCAATCATCACTCATCAACGACTTCTTCTCCCCTCCTCACCCCCCGAGAAATTAATACTATCTGATAAGATAGTATTAAAATCAAATGCTTTATGATAAGGGTCAATAATTAAAGTAAAATTATATCGCTTAATTAATCAGGTTAATTGGTAAAAATTTAAAAATATTTGTTATATATTTATACGCCATTTTATTCACAGATTAGTTATGCAAGAACTATAATATATGATCATTTATGCGGGAAATAATATCTAAATATTATTATGTTAGACATAGATTATATTAAGGTTTTATTTTTTCCATTGGTTAAAGTTATCCATACATTGCAATTACAATTATTTTCGTTGTACTTTTTATGTCACATAAAATAATATACAAATTTATAAATAATTAACTTATGCAAGTATTAGTAATAATTTAATACGGCCAAGAAAATACTATACATTAAATTAAGCGACAATTATTTTTCGTTATACTATACAAGAAAATCAAATATCGTACATAATTATTTTTTTTATTGGGATTATTTATGTTAATATGACAAGCCAAATAACACTAAAGTACAGGTAAGTTTGGTTCTTTTTTTCAGAATAATTGTCAAACACGAGCCTCACCCCCAAACCCTCCTGATTCTCCACTATTTACTCTAACTTCTTCCCAACTTTATCTCTCACTTTCTCTTTCATTTTCTTCGGATCAAACCCTTTATAATTTCACAGCCTAAGAACACTTCCATTAGTTCATGGTCTGTTTTTCCCATAAGCAATGACAGCAACAGTTGCAGAAACCTTAAGCCCCATCACAACTTCAATCTGCAACCCAATTAAACAACCAAGAGTTTGCTTTTCATACGCAGCTTACGCCAAAAATGTCGTTCAACACCTCAAATCTTCCAACATAATCGTCGAAAAAGGACTTTCCGACGTAGAATTCTCTTCCATTGAATCCAATTTCAACTTCACTTTCCCTCCTGATCTCCGTTCCATCCTTCAAGAAGGTCTCCCCACAGGCTCTGGATTTCCCAACTGGCGATCCTCGTCACAACAACAACTAGAAATCCTGAAAAATCTCCCGATCTTGAGTTTGTGTAAAGAAGTGAAGAAAAGGAATTTTTGGATTGATTCTTGGGGTGATAGGCCATTTGATAATGATCAAGCTGTGGATATAGCAAAAGAGTTCTTGAAAAAAGCTGCCCCTGTTCTTGTTCCCATTTATCAGCATTTTTATATACCGTGTACGCCGTGTTTGGCTGGGAATCCTGTGTTTTACGTGCATGATGCGGAGGTTAAATTATGGAGTTTTGATATATCGGGTTTTTTTCAGCAAGTGGAGTTTCAGAGCAATGGGATGATTTTGAGGAGACCAAGTTTGTTTAATTTGCTGAATGCACCAGCATGGGCGGCGACGGAGGCGAGGAAGATTGAGTTCTGGACGGATATGACGGAGATGGCGGCGGCGCGTGGCGGTGGAAAGCACCGGCGGTGGTGGAGTGAGGATCTTGAAGGTTATTTAGAGGATGTGTTTTTGAGGTTGACGGAAGCGGGGTGGAAGGAAAAGGACGTTAGAGAGATGATGATGGTGGACAGCGGCGGAGAAGGCGGCTCCGATGGCCGGATGAGACGCAGTGACGCCGGCTTATTTGTCGACAAGAAAGGGGTGGAATCGCACGTGAGGTTATTGTCAAAGAGGTTATTACGTGCGGGGTGGAGTACGGAAGATGTGGTGGACTCTCTAGGGTCTCCAGAGGAAATGTTTCCAGAGGAGGATTCTTGCATTGATTTTTATCATAATTCAAGCTAAGGAATTTGCAATGTCTATATAACTGTGTAATTCTAAAGCATACAATTCGATGAACATGTTGGTCTGGGAATAGTAGTATACTTTTTTTTTTGTTAGGGGTATAAATTAGTTGAAGTATTATACAACGGAAAGAAAGACCGTTCTTTTCGACCTCCATATTTTATTGATTATTAATCCAAATTTTACATAAAAGGATCTTATTCATATTCCGAATATCTTTTATTATAAAACGTTAGCAATTCGGATTTCTTGTTAGTGAAATTTCATTTTGCTATCTACTAATTCTACACTTTTATCTAGTGGAATCAACAAAATTTAATGAAAATTAATTAGCCTCGCCAACTTTTAGCTACACTCTGCCTCATCTTAGTCCTTTCACAAAAGTTTTTAGCAGATTTGATGGGTAAAATTGAACATTATAACAACTTAAGTACAATGGTTCATAATTTACAATATCGTATCCTTAAAACGTTATCACGATAAGAATGAAATGCCTATAGATCGGAGGACTACTCCACATGCAAACCTTGGTGACCATTTTAATGATTTAATCTTAATTAATTGGTTGACTTCCGTCGATTTATTGCCTGATATTTTTCTTTTCTTTTTTGATTTCCTATTGATATTTGGTATCTATCAAGAGATTCGACTAATTCCAATTCGCAGTATAATAGATGTAGAAAAAACTACTAAGAGCTATTGCGTTTATAGCCGTCCAATCAGCATCTGTGTACTTTAGCATGGATTATGGAATTTAAGGTCCCCAATAGTCCAAATGTAAGATATATACTCCCTCCGTTTCAATTTATGTGAACCCATTTGACTGGGCACGGGGTAAGAGAGAAGACTTTTGATCTTGTGGTGTAAAATGAGGCACCTTTATTTTGTGTGGCTATAAATCATTGCATAAAGGTAAATTATTTCCAAATAAGGAAAGAGGTCATTCTTTTTGGCACGGACTAAAAAGGAAATAGGTTCACATAAATTGAAACGGAGGGAGTACTAGTTATACAACGACAAGTAATACAAAGTCTCTAATTAAAGCCAAATTTTCAATTAATGGGGCCACTGCGAGATCTTAATTTGATGGAACGAAAAAACGAAACAGCTTTGTCTTTTCGTGATTTTCTTAGGAGCAGAGTGCTTAGATGTTTATAGGCTATAATTATATATTTTAATCGTTTATTATATTTAAATTTATTTTACTTTAAATAAACTTAAGCTTAATCACTAGTGTTTTGGATATTTTATATCTTGTAGGTGTAATTCCGATCTATTCAGATATTGTGGAATGAATTCAAGCTATTCCGGAGCTTTGAAGTGTGAGTAAAAGCCCAAGGATTTAGTTGGGATCGTGTTCAGGGATCAATGGATAATAGTGCACTTGAACAACGAAGTGAAGAATCGAGCAGGCATACTGCGCATTGTCTAGTAAAATACACATAACTTTTCACTCCGAAATTTATTAGGCTCCACAATATATCATTGGAAAGCAATTTAAAAGGGATACAACTTTCATGTTTTATATTTTCCCAAATTCTCTACTTCCACGGTGCGTGGGGCGGCGCGGCAGTGCAAATTCCTGTAGTCTGTCAGAAATCAACTCTCTTAACTTTCCCATTAATGCCCGGCATGGCGTGTCGTCACATGCAGCGCCTATGTAATTCTTATAGAGTTATTATCCTAGTTCACGCAGAAAAAAGTATTTTCGTCTGGGCCCGATCCTACTTGGTATAGATACATGTAAAAATATTTTTTTTAGAACTTTTCACCTAAGGAGAGCATAGAGCCGCAGTGAAGGTCGGAGTTCATCTTTTCTTCGACAAAAAATTATAATTTTATATTCCGTTCCATGATTTGTTGTTTGTGTACCATATCTATGTGGAGCTAAACTTCACATTCTAGAGTTGTGGTTTTTTCATGACTATTGTTATTCGAATATTGATTTTGATTTCTCAGTTTATCATAGTGGTTTATTTCTTCAATCATGTGCTTAATTATTTAATTAGCTTGATCACCAATTGAATACTATCTACGAATCTATAATTGTACTCGAAAGTGAGAATTCAAGATTACATATAGGATTGAGTAGATCAAGTTCTTGAACCTGGAAAGGCGAGTTATTGCATATGCTTCATGTCAGTTGAGCCCCACGAGAAGAATTACTCCATACATGATTTGGAGTTGGGTGCAATAGTTCATGCTCTCAAGAGTTGGGTACAAGATTCCGGTTGTGACTATGTACTCCTCAGATAGATTGGTACAGGTTTGCATTCAGGAGATTGTCCAGTTGCATGATGTGCCTGTTTCTATCATATCAGATAGGGGCACTCAGTTCACTTCACATTTTTGGAGAGCAGTACAGAGCGAGTTGGGCACCGGGTCGGAGCTTAGAACAACATTTCATCCTAGACCGACGGGCAGTCGAAACGGATAGTTCAGATTCTATAGAATATGCTGAGAGCCTGTGTGATTGTCTTTCGAGGGTAGTGGCATCAATTCTTGCATTTGGCCGAGTGTGCT
This sequence comes from Nicotiana noctiflora, assembly GCA_032618575.1. Classification (NCBI taxonomy): domain Eukaryota; kingdom Viridiplantae; phylum Streptophyta; class Magnoliopsida; order Solanales; family Solanaceae; genus Nicotiana; species Nicotiana noctiflora. Next base: position 60,014 of record JASVEL010011776.1, on the reverse strand, counting down.
TATAATAACCTTTATCAGTCTAGCATCGAGATGGCTCTATTTAAGGCCCTATATGGTCTGCGATGTCCTTCGCCAATCGGATAGTTTGAGCCCGGCGAGGCTAGGTTATATGGAACTAATTTAGTGAAGGATTCATTGGAGAAGGTAAAGTTGATTTATGAGAGACTTCACACTGCACACAGGCAGAAGAATTATGCAAATCAAAAGGTGTGTGATTTATCATTTAGTGGGCAAGAAGGTTCTCTTGAAAGTCTCGCCGATGAAGAGATCATGAGGTTCGGAAAGAAGGTAGGCTGAGTCCGAGGTTTATTGGTCCTTTTGAGGTGTTGAGGCGAGTTGGGGAGGTTTCATGTGAGCTTGATTTTCCTCCCTTTTTATCGGGAGTTCATATGGTCTTCCATGTGACTATGCTTCAAAGGTACCAAGCCGGCAGGTCACTTGTATTAGATTTCAACACGTTTCAGCCAGATGCGATCTTGGGTTATGAAGAGGAGCCAGTTGCCATCGTTGACAGGCAGATTCGCCAGTTTAGGTCTAAGAAGATTTCTATGGTAAAAGTCCAGTGGAGGGGTCAACTAGTCGAGAATCAACTTGGGAGACCAAGGAAGACATGCAGAGCAGATATTCGCACTTATTCAGCACTTCAGGTGTAATTCTAGACCTGTTCTGTCACGACCCCAAGTCCGATCGTGATGGCGCCCAGCACATTGCTAGGCCAACCTGATCAATCAATAACAACGACGGAGCTAGAAGCTCACTTTATCCCATTTAAGCATATCAAAACATGAAGCAACAGTGATACAAATATCGAAAATGGGGAACCAAGTCCCAAAATATACCAACTCCCATAGACCGAAGGGTCAAGAGTCATGAGCCTCTAATGAACAAAAGTGTATAATGGTTTACAAGATACCAAGTGCGGAAAGAAATATCCCTACAGATGTCGCCTCGAATAGCCAAAGGATCACTGCTGAGAGGTACCTGGATCTGCACACAAGGTGCAGGGAGTAAAATGAGTACTACCAGACTTAGTGGTAATAAATAAGGGTAAGACAACGCAGATAAGAAATCCGCAATAAAGCACTATGTAAAGCTGTAATCAAATACCCTGTCACAGAATCAATATCAACTGTACCTGTACTATCAAGTACCAGCAAAATAGTATAACAACTATCGGATGTAGCTAAATGCAATGCAATGCATGATATGACCGCTACGGCGCGTAGCCCGATCCAATTTGGGTACCCGTGCTCACTGTGGGGGTTCAGACTCTGGAGGTGCTCCTACAGCCCAAGCACAATATTACCGCGGCGTGCAGCCCGATCTAATATATATACCGCTGCAGCGCGCAGCCCGATCCACTACCAGTCAGCTAATATGCAAATACAGCCTCGCAGGCTCAAAAGTAGTTTTGAAAACCCTTTTTATAATTTTTCGGTTGGAAAACAGTAATATCAAATTCCAGAGATTGGAAATAGCATGATAACAGAAATAACTACGGACTGGTAGTAACTAACATGTCAATATCATAAGACAATGATAACGATCCTCGCGGGATCCAATAACTGGCTCACGGCCCACAAGTATACTCAACCGCCCAAGAAGGGGTTCAACGGCTTAAGAGTAGCCAATATCACAATATAGTATGCAACCATCCGAGAAGGAGGTTCGACGGCTCAAGAATAGCCTAATATCATAACATAGTACCAACAAGTCGGACTAAGTCATAGTCCCCAATCACAATCGACCCCGCACTCATAATAGAGTACGTGACTCGCCGCTATACAGCGTCACAAAGTGGTATACCGGGGTTTCGAACCCGCTGGTCATCACCCACATCTATTACTCACCTCAATACGGCGTGATGACTACTTTGCGATGCCCCTGCCACAAGAATAAAGCTTCGCACGCGTAGAATCTGATCAAATATAGTAAATACATATCAAATTAGACCAATGGAATGATACCCAGTCAAAACAACTCAATTTACATCAAAATTCCCAAAGTTGCCAAAACCCGACTTTCGGTACGCTTCTCGAAAATTACGAAAGTCACATATTCGGAACCCTCATCTCGATACGAGTCCGTACATATCAAGAACTCCCAAATCGGACCACAAATGACCCTTCAAATCCTAAATTTCCGTTTTTGAAAAGTTTACAAATTTTCTCCAATTTCTTCCATTTGATTCACTAATACTTGATGAAAAATAACCATGGAACCATTGAATATAATCACTTTTGGATATATAACACTTACCCCCATCCATATGGTGAAAATCGCTTCGAAAATCGCTTCAATCCGAGCTCCCTAGCTCCAAAAATGAAGAAACTCTTGGACTGCCCCAATTAAAAGCCCAGAGATTTTCGCAGGTGCGATTTACTGTTTACCGCTTCTGCGGCACTGTTCATCGCAGAAGCGAAAAATCACTGTTCAGCCGCTTCTGCGGGTACTATTCATCGCAGAAGCGAAAATACCAGATTTGCCCCAGAAAATTGCAGCAGCTTTTTATTTCACTAAAAATGCTATAACTCAATCATACGAACTCGGAATTTGACGATTCTTTTTCCTATGGCTCCGTAATTTTGATATGGATCTAGTGGTTCAAACAAAACTGAATTTGGATCTCATTTGCTCAGTGCAACATCAATTTTTCTCGTTAAACAATTAACTCATGTTTCGCCTCAAAAACCCAATCACGACTTGATGAAATTAAACCAAAATTTCCGGATCATTCCTATAATTCATTATTTAAATTCTCAAAGTCTCGAAATCAAATTTGGATCTCTAGAACTAAAAATAGACCTTTGGATCATTACATTTATGCTCAAAACGGCAAAAATCTTCCAAAAATGACCCGTTGGGCATCCGAATTTACCCCGAAGCCTCCGGGACCTCAACCAAAAGTACTAACACCTCTTATAACATCATTCAAACTTGTTCCAATCATCAAAACTCTATTTTTAACATCAAAATCGTCCTTTTTCAACAAATTCAAGCTTAAGTTTAACTTTAATTTCAAAAATTCATATTCGATCAAAAACCCGACCAAACGATGTCCGAATGACTTGAAAATTTGCAGGCATATCCAAAATCACCTAACGGAGCTGCTGCAACTGTCGGAATTCCATTCTGACTCTCGGGTCAAAATCTCACCTACCGTTCGAATTTCGCCAAAATTCAACCTTAGCCAATTCAAGCCTAAAACTACACCGGACCTCCAAATTCACCTTCGATCACTCTCGTAACTCATAAATGACCTCCCGGAGCTGACCGAATCATCAGAATTTGATTCCGAGCTCTCTAACTCACAAGTCAACGTCCAGTTGACTTTTCCCAACTATTCCTTCTTCTAAGAGACTTTTTGTCTCATTTCCAACTAATCTCAATCCGAATTGACTCAAACTCGCCAAACATGCATATTGAAACATTAACAAGCATTTAACGGGGATAACGAGGTGATAACTCACATGCTGACGGGCCGGGTCATCACATTCTCCCCAACTTAAGCAAACGCTCGTCCTCGAGCGAACCAAGAGGTTTACTGGAAGTAGCCCAATAGATGAATGACCCTACCAAGCATATATTCGGGGCGATCCCACGTCACCATATCTCATACAAGTCCAGTACACACTATTGATGGAAATCTCACAGCCCATCCGCTTCAGAGACCACATTACACTTTCCGAAAGCACATACCAAATATGAATCTCATGCCTATACTCAAAATACACACGATCCATCTGTACTAGCCAACTTGCCACTCTTGGTGAGATCACATGATGTATCAAACAACCCAATCACTCGATACGATAACCTCTAATTATGATAACTGGCCACAATAACCAAATACTAGCAGAAAGAACCTTTCTCATTAGACAGAGTCTTATTCCAACACCTTCATACCCTGCCCACGGCAACTGAAGCACGCGATATACCGAACCTATCTCTCGGATCAACCATTCGTGAATCCATTTCCCTTTTAAAACTGATACCACAATAGGTTTCGGAGCCAAACCTCAATATTACCTTTCTAACAAGCTAAGATCAAATATGCTCGTACTCATTAATGAATCCAACAATCATTTCGATCATAACGTACCACACTGGTGACATGACACCTCAGCATCGACCTATGCCACAACAAGCACAACACAGGCTCCAATAAGAACAATATGAACACACTCGAATCATGACAACCGACTCACACAAAAGAGCTATAATTCAAATTCCTCAATACCATCACAACACATAACTGAGACCTCGTCTCACATCATAGAATTAGGGTACCCGAATCCTCCTCGAAAGGTCATAACATCACGTGGCCTTGCCACAACTCATGATTCTATCCAAACACTATTACTCATGGAGCACCTCAAGTCACCATGCTCAAAACGGCCAGCCACACACATATCTAGGTCCGAACTCAAGAAATCTATCACACCTACGGTGATACAATTGATATACGCTATCAAATCCTGAAAGGACACAACTGATGCGCTATTCCCCAAGCGATACCCAATACAGGACTATTCCTCAGAAGTTAGGAAGTATTGTATACAAAGTAACATATAGGAAGCTATATTTTCCATATCACACTGTTGCGGCGCGCAATCCGTTCCAATAACATACCCGTGGCGGCGTGCCACCCGATCCAGATACCATACCTGTGGCGGCGTGCCACCCGATCCTGATTCCATACATGCGGCGGCGTGCCACCCGATCCAAATACTATACCAAAGGGAACGCACATCGAGTCAAGTCGCTCATTGCAACAAATATATACATAGCCTCAAGCTCGGCCACATGAAATGCATCAGACAAAGTTCCTCAATACCAGAACTAAATCAATGGTAGATACCTCTACCCCGACATCCGCCACGAAGGCCTAGCTGACAAAGTAATACCTACCAGCCATCCACTGGTCCTGGGTACAACTACCCTGCTGGAGAATACTCTGATGCACTCTGCTACGCAATTTGTGTCATTCCATCATAGTCCATATCACATTAGTCTAGACAACCTGACCCAATGATGACCAGTCAGCAATCAAGCATCATAATCCAAATTTGTCATATCAAGTTGAGAGAAAGAGAGCCACTAGGGCTTCCGATTTCCAATAATCACAAAACGGTGCCAATACACACGATATACAACTACTGCATAGGCAGACTAACGAGAACTTCAAGTCTCCAACATATATATAACACATAAATCACCATGCCTGATTCCGTACTTCACCGTACAAATACATAACGCATATCAAGCATCCGTTCATACCACAAAATCCATTCAGAAATTTCATTGTGCCATTAGCGACTCAATTATTACAGTCGATTCAACAAGAGAATGCCACCATACCACTAGATATTATTACATTACATTGTCTTTATGGACCATATTCCCTTGCAATTCACTAGAATAGCTGTACCATTTTCCTTAATCACCAGAAATATCGATTCTTAAATCACCTGCAGCTGCCCGCACTGCTCAATAATTTTAATGACTTCCCATATATTATGAACTGATCTCAAATCCTAGAATATGCCATTATCAACTTTTCCATAACGCATCGCATATACAATACCATACTAAGACAACATGGAAATTCTTATCCCATTCCTACGCCGCAAATAACGACACACTCAACTAGTCAAGGACTTTCATGATCCCATATAGAGAAAACTCATTACACCTTCCAAGCATTGCATACCAACAGGAAATACACTCATTTTCAAACTACGATAAAGCACTTCACCAACTCTTTCTCCCAATTACATTGCATAAATTAAAGTGCCAGGACTGAGTCCTTATTCCCATATCCAGTTACACAACTGCCAGCACTCAAAAGCTTTATTGCACAATATCTGCGAGACTCATTACTCCAAACATATACCAGGAATTAATTGTATTCCTTCTCATACCGTTTCGGTTTATTAACAAGTTGATCCATTTACCCAGTTTCCTTTCTGATTCATCCTTAATTTAATATTAGCCATTACTGTAGCACCATAATACATCAACTTATGTTACCACACGACTCGTACATAAGGCCACACGGTCTAAGACACAAAGGCCACTTAATACTCTCTTAATGTTTCCCAGAAGTACCACATTCTACAATACATTATTTTGGAGAACTTCATGTGATTTGAATTCATTATCATTACCTTCCCATACGGTTACAAAGAATCACATCATTCACATAATATAACACAAGTCTTGATCTCTTCTAACGAAACCACCGTCTTTAGCCTCATACACAATCTTAAGACACCTGACTGTTACAAGCAAACTCTTGAACACCGCAAAACCATTCTCGAGCGTTATTCACCCTTATTCAGCTGTAATTCAACTGTCTTGTTGAACAGAACCGCTCGTGCCTTGCTAGAACTCTGACACCGCAGAACATGATTACATACAGATACAATTAGCTATCTTCCTTTTCTATACACCGAACACTCTTTACCAACATAAGTTCACAACATCCTAGTATTTCTTCATATCTACGAAGCACCATAACCTTTATCAAAATTTCCCAACATACCTAGAGACGGAGCCAACACAGCACACGACAGTGCAATCAGTTAATCAATAACAACCTCCCCAACTTAGCTCGGAGTCATACATCAAAGCACTTTTAGCCACTCATAGCCTTCTTACTCAAATGATGCACCAAAGTTCTAGTTAGATTAAACTCAAGTCATTTACAAGCTTCGACGGAGGTTCGAATCATCAGAAATATTAATTCTTTTGTAATTCTTGCATTCATTCACACACAACAGTTACGCCCACTCTTTAGGTGACAAAAATCTTTTCTAAGTCCCAAATTTTCCAAAACTTTCGGCAGAGTTTCCTTTGTAAATTGGCCTATCCACCTGACAGAAAATCACCAAACCATTCTAACAATACATCTACAACTCAACAAGATATCACAATGTATTTCAACAACATTAAATCTCAATACTATACGAATCATATTATCACAATTTATACTTGAACCTGCGCTACACCTGCTCGCATCATAACACCTATCAAATACCTTTCAATTACACATGAGAATTAACCCACCTACTTCTTCTCAATTTAGCATTTCAGCACAATACCTTTCACCAGGATACACATAGCATAATCACTTTAGTCTTTCTGAGTTTAAACTCATTCCACTACATGTAAGGCACTTTACCTTCCAATTAAGAGATATGGTAAATATTCACCACGCCCATAGCTCGGGGCTACACAACAGATTAGGTACGAGTCGAACAATTAATAGCTCATCCATTAGTAAGCCTCCCTAATACTCTACAGATCGGCACAAGGCCCCAAACATGGCTACTAGCCCAAATACATAGATATAAGTCCAGTCTCGGTCATTATACACAGTAATCTATCAATTGGGAAGGACCAAGTCCAAATCCTCAATCACAATACCACCACGCTCGTCATATGACGCGTGTTCCATCTCAACATAGCACTGTATAGTGCAAATACGGGGTTTCAAACCCTCAGTACATTATTTATTACCACCACCCACCAAATCCAGCACCTCGATGCTCAAGTTATAAACAAGGTCCAGCCTCAAGTCATCCCGACTGGCCCAAGATGAATCTCACAGAGATTATATCTTGCCCCTCGTTCGGGGAAATCACAAGCCATATGGCAATTATATTACTGAGCGCTCGATGCGTACACATACGTGTGGAAGGAATTTCAAAAATTATATCTGAAGCTGCATCAAGTACGCACGATAAGAATTCCAAGAAATGTGAAGTGTTTCCTAAAGGTTCGCAGCCTCCTGAGGATAAGTACAGGCGTTCCCGTACCGATTTACAAGACTCTACCAACCGGCTCAAGACTCATGAGGCCTGGTAAACCTAGGCTCTGATACCAACTTGTCACGACCCCAAGTCCGGTCGTGATGGCGCCCAGCACATTGCTAGGCCAGCCTGATCAATCAATAACAACGACGGAGCTAGAAGCTCACTTTATCCCATTTAAGCATATCAAAACATGAAACAACAGTAATACATATATCGAAAACAGGGAACCAAGTCCCAAAATATACCAACTCCCATAGACCGAAGGGTCAAGAGTCATGAGCCTCTAATGAACATAAGTGTATAATGGTTTACAAGATACCAAGTGCGGAAAGAAATATCAATACATAATCAAAAGACTGTGAGAAGGAATATTGGGTCCTGCGGACTCTGCAGCTACCTCGAATATCCTACAGATGTCGCCTCGAATAGCTAAAGGATCACTGCTGAGAGGTACCTGGATCTGCACACAAGGTGCATGGAGTAAAATGAGTACTGCCAGACTTAGTAGTAATAAACAAGGGTAAGACAGCGCAGATAAGAAATCCGCAATAAAGCACTATGTAAAGCTGTAATCAAATACCCTGTCACAGAATCAATATCCACTGTACCTGTACCAACAAGTACCAGCAAAATAATATAACAGCTATCAGATGTAGCTAAATGCAATGCAATGCATGATATGATCGCTACGGCGCGTAGCCCGATCCAATTTGGGTACCCGTGCTCACTGTGGGGGTTCAGACTCTGGAGGTGCTCCTACAGCCCAAGCACAATATTACCGCGGCGTGCAGCCCGATCTAATATATATACCGCTGCAGCGCGCAGCCCGATCCACTACCAGTCAGCTAATATGCAAATACAGCCTCGCAGGCTCAAAAGTAGTTTTGAAAACCCTTTTTATAATTTTTCGGTTGGAAAACAGTAATATCAAATTCCAGAGATTGGAAATAGCATGATAACAGAAATAACTACGGACTGGTAGTAACTAACATGTCAATATCATAAGACAATGATAACGATCCTCGCGGGATCTAATAACTAGCTCGCGGCCCACAAGTATACTCAACCGCCCAATTAGGGGGTTCAACGGCTTAAGAGTAGCCAATATCACAATATAGTATGCAACCATCCGTGAAGGAGGTTCGACTGCTCAAGAATAGCCTAATATCATAACACAGTACCAACAAGTCGGACTAAGTCATAGTCCCCAATCACAATCGACCCCGCACTCACAATAGAGTACGTGTCTCGCCGCTATACACCGTCACAAAGTGGTATACCGGGGTTTCGAACCCGCTAGTCATCACCCACATCTATTACTCACCTCAATACGGCGCGACGACTACTCCGCGATGCCCTTGCCACGAGAATAAAGCTTTGCACGCGTAGAATCTGATCAAATATAGTAAATACACATCAAATTAGACCAATGGAATGATACCCAGTCAAAACAACTCAATTTACATCAAAATTCCCAAAGTTGCCAAAACCCGACTTTCGGTACGCTTCTCGAAAAATTACGAAAGTCACATATTCGGAACCCTCATCTCGATATGAGTCCGTACATATCAAGAACTCCCAAATCGGACCACAAATGACCCTTCAAATCCTAAATTTTCGTTTTTGAAAAGTTTACAAATTTTCTCCAATTTCTTCCATTTGATTCACTAATACTTGATGAAAAATAACCACGGAATCATTGAATATAATCACTTTTGGATATATAACACTTACCCCCATCCATATGGTGAAAATCGCTTCGAAAATCGCTTTAATCTGAGCTCCCTAGCTCCAAAAATGAAGAAACTCTCGGACTGCCCCAATTAAAAGCCCAGAGATTTTCGCAGGTGTGATTTACTGTTCACCGCTTCTGCGGCATTGTTCATCGCAGAAGCGAAAAATCACTGTTCAGCCGCTTCTGCGGGTACTGTTCATCGCAGAAGCGAAAATACCAGATTTGCCCCAGAAAATTGCAGCAGCTTTTTATTTCACTAAAAATGCTATAACTCAATCATACGAACTCAGAATTTGACGGTTCTTTTTCCTATGGCTCCGTAATTCTGATACGGATCCATTGGTTCAAACAAAACTGAATTTTGATCTCATTTGCTCATTGTAACATCAATTTTTCTCGTTAAATGATTAACTCATGTTTCGCCTCAAAAACCCAATCGCGACTTGATGAAATTAAACCAAAATTTCTGAATCAGTCCTATAATTCATTATTTAAATTCTCAAAGTCTCGAAATCAAATTTGGATCTCTAGAATTAAAAATAGACCTTTGGATCATTGCATGTATGCTCAAAACGGCAAAAATCTTCCAAAAATGACCCGTTGGGCATCCGAATTTACCCCGAAACCTCCGGGACCTCAACCAAAAGTACTAACACCTCTTATAACATCATTCAAACTTGTTCCAATCATCAAAACTCTATCGTTAACATCAAAATCGTCCATTTTCAACAAATTCAAGCTTAAGTTTAACTTTAATTTCAAAAATTCACATTCGATCAAAAACCCGACCAAACGATGTCCGAATGACTTGAAAATTTCCAGGCATATCCAAAATTACCTAACGGAGCTACTACAACTGTCGTAATTCCATTCCGACTCTCGGGTCAAAATCTCACCTACCGTTCGGATTTCGCCAAAATTCAACCTTAGCCAATTCAAGCCTAAAACTACACCGGGCCTCCAAATTCACTTCTGATCACTTTCCTAGCTCATAAATGACCTCCCGGAGCTGACCAAATTATTAGAATTCAATTCCGAGCTCTCTAACTCACAAGTCAACGTCCAGTTGACTTTTCCCAACTATTCCTTCTTCTAAGAGACTTTTTGTCTCATTTCCAACTAAACTCAATCCGAATTGACTCAAACTCTCCAAACATGCATATTGAAATATTAACAAGTATTTAACAGGGATAACAAGGTGATAACTCACATGATGACGGGTCGGGTCATCACATGTTCGAGGGAGAATATTTGTTTTAAAGGTGGAGAATGTAACGGACAATCGATCTTTTTTCTTTGTAAATCTCCGTTCCCCAAATTAAGACTCCCCGTGTATACTTTTACTATTTCATGACTTGCAAGGATGGTTGGTTTAAAGGTTTCGAAGAGTTCTGGTTTAATTAGAACACTTAGTTCCTTAATAGTGACCTAAGATGGTCAAGTTTGACTTGCGTCAATATTTATAGTATACGACCTCGAAAATGGGATTTTATGGTTCCAATAGGTTCCTATCATGATTTTTAACATGGGCGGGTGTTCAGATCAGGTTTCGGGTGATCCGGAAGCGTTTCGGCACTTAACGTTGAAAGTTGGTACATTGAAGGTTTTCTAGTTCTTTAAATTTGGTTTGGCGTAGATTTTGTGTTATTAAGATCCGTTCAGATTTTGAGCCTAGGAATAGGTCCATATGGTTATTTATGATTTGTTCGCAAAATTTGGTATCATTCCGAGTTGCCTAAGTATGATTCGACGCGTTCGTAACTAGTTGAAGAAGTTTGAAGTTCATAAGTTGATCAATTTGGTTTGGGGATGCGATTCTTAGCTTTAATATTATTTTATGTATTCCGAGGGTTTTATCAGGTCCATATTTTTTATAGACTTGTTGGTGCAATTGGATGGGGTCCGAGGTGGCTCGGGTGAGTTTCAAACCACCGAAGTTGATTTTAAAATTCTACTATTTTTTGTTCTGGTTTCCTTCTTCATGAACGCGGAGAAGGCCTTGCGTTTGTGACGATGGAAAATCGGCAGCAGAAAATTTGTTCTTCCCGTTTGCGTAAGGAGCTCGCAATCGCGAAGCTCCGGGCGATTAGTCTTCGCATTCGAATGAGATGATCCGTGTTCACGAAGGGTATGGTGAGATGGGGAGAGCGCAGGCTGTTGGTCTTTGCATTTAGGAAGAGACCCTCGTGTTTGAGTAGGGCAGGCTAGGAAAGCCTTCGCGTTCGCGCGGCATGTATCACGTTCATGATGTGCAATTTTGTGTTCCTTCATCTTTTCCTTCGCGACCGTAAGTCTATTGTCACAATCGCGAAGAAGGAAAATTTGGGGAGTGCCTTTATTATAAAAGGGACTTAGGCCATTGTCTCTCATTTTCATTTCCCTTAACGGATTTTGGAGCTCTTGGAGGGTTTTCTTTTCATCTCACGTCATAATTCAAGTAATTCCTACTAAATGTAGGTATAATACAAATATTATGGGTAAATTTTAACATGTAAAATATGAGAATTTTAGTATTTTGTTGAAAAACCTAGGTTTTTATAAAAATGGGATTAGACCACAAAAATTATTATGAAATTGAGTCGAAATTATATATTTGTCTTTCGAGGTTATGGGTTACAATTTACAAAAAAAATCTGACTCTAGGCACATGGGTCTGGGGGTGAATATTAGGAATCCTTTAAATTGGATTGGGTAATTAATCTAATAATTAAATTATGAGTTTTTGAGCAAACATTAATTAGTTGTACAACCTTTGGCTAGTTTCAGTTCGCCCGGCACTAACGTGAGGATTTTAGTTTTATTTGTGTACCTGAAAGTAGATTTGAAAATAGTATAAGTCTCTTGCCTAACCTTATAAGAGGAAATTAACACCATAGGTGTTTGAATTGTGATTTTCTACAACTCGTGGGTGCTACGTATATACGAAGTGACTAGAACTCGTACGTAGCTAAATTTCATGTTATGTCCGAGTAGATATAGGAATTTATCATGCAATACTTCTATTATTTGAACTCAACTTGTTAGTCTAATTAATTATATTAATAAGTAAAATTAAATTTAACATTATGTTAGACCGAACTTTATTGCTTAGAGATTTGGCGGAATGATTAATTATTGATGGAAGAATACAAAATTCATTTATAGTCTTTTTAAATTGTAAACACGAAATTTATCGTCCGAAGAGTTTTCCTATTCATGTGGGCCGATATTTATATATAATGTGATGCAACCATGGATTGGGCAGTACGATCTCAGTAGTGTATGTACACGATCATTATGGATCGGGTCGTATAACCTCGACATAAGTTGTGTGTGTTGCCGCTAGGAGTCCGGTTATACTCGATGTTATTCACGACTTAAGAAATTATAATTACATGTTGGACTTTACTTGTTGAGGCTAGCATGTCATATTTGGGGACTTTTAATTTGTTATTTCATTAAAGAATAATTTAATTATTGCCTTTTATTCCTTTGGTGTTGTTGTATTTCATGCCTATTTATAATTTTTGCCCATTATGTATATTGACCACCAGTAAGTGTCGATTTGACCCCTCGTTATTACTTCTTTTAGGATCGAGTAGATACTTACGGGTACATGTTATTTATGTATTCATGCTACACTTCTGCACAAATTGTGCAAGTTCTAAGGCAGGTACAGGTTGTGACCAAACACACACGCAAGTATACGCGGTCGTTACGTACTAAAGTGATAAGATAGTGTGTCAAACCCACGATGACTTGTTATCAACTGTTAACTAAATTAGACTATCCTAATTATCTAATAAATAATTAATTCAAAAATTATTTGACTCTAATCTAATTAAAATGAAAAGAAATAAAATTGTGAACTTTTAATGACAGAAGATCAGAATTTTATGTTATTAATATAATGAAAAACGATCAACGTGTTATGGACTATCTAACAATCCTATTGTATTCTTTAATTAAATTGACTATATAATTTATCTAGTTTATTGGTTAATATGGTTAATATTGCTCATAAGAATCTGTCAAATTCTTACTCTCCTATTCAAGCTAACCTAACACCTATATGTTTATGAAACTCGAACTATAAAGAATGCATTTATAATTTAAGTAAATCATCCAAACAAGACAATTAGGTATATGTCTATCCTAACTCGAATCCATTCTCTGATGCTAGTGTTCAAGAACATGCTCTACTCAATCTTATGTGCAATCTAGAATTCTCACTTTCAAGTCCACTTTAAGATTCGTAGATAGTATTTAATTGATGATCAATCAATCAAATAATTAAGTGCAAGATTGAATAAATAAACCAATACGATAAACTAAGAAATCAAAATGAATATTCGAGTACCAGGAGTCATGAAAGAAACACAACCCTAGAACGTGAAGTTTAGCTCTAATTTGACATGGTAGCCTAACAACAAATCATATAAGAAAACATAAAAATTACTAAGTTTGGTTGAAGAAAGATGAAATCTGATAAATTCCGGCCTCCATGGCATTTCCGTGCTCTTCGTCGGCCAAAAGTTACTCTAAAAATCACCCTCTCCTCTTTTTATTTTTCCTTTTTTTTCTTTCGCATTTTATTCAGTATTGCTCCACGGCTCTTAATCTTCATACTGCTTTATTCCAACACAGTTAAAATATAATATTAAGTATAAAATAATATAATCAATACATAATAGACGATTAAACGTACTAGAATGTGAGGCAATAATGGTAAATATATGCATTTTTAGCTGAGCATCACTACCTCACACTTAAACTCTTGCTCATCCTCGAGTCAACCAACAATTCACACTTTTCTTGAGTATTTCATATTTACACATTTAAAGCACATTACATTTCCCATTACTTAAGTTCTTAAAAGAAAATTCACAATAAAGACTACATGTTCATAACAATCTTAGCTTCAAAACCCGACTCAATGTCACAATGTACTCATAGCTTGAACGCCCAACATCACAGAAAAATCTAATAATGTTACCTAACCCTCATGAAACTATATTCTCTCACAACAAGAACAAGTGAATAACTTGAATCCATGCGTTCAAATCAAATGCTCAACTATATTTTAATGACTCATATATATAAAAGAAAATCTCTCACTCTCCCAAAAGAAGCACATACATATAATTTGTACCATAAGCTTTCCCTTAATGTAAATCTCTACCAATGTAGATTCGCTCGATCTAAAATCAATCAGGACTTTCTGTGGTTATAATATGGGCTGAGGGCGGGTAGGATATATTTAGGAATAGTGGTTCACTCCATAAGTACTTTAACACATCACATAATTAATTTAAATACATATTTCCTCAATCCAAATTCATCTTCACAAACAATATCACCCCTAAAAAATATTCTCTTTTTCTTTAAGCACTGTCTTAATTTACACTCCACTAGTAAAAATAATATATTTGTTCATCTACATATTTTTTTTTCTTTTTTTTTTCTCTTTCTCAATTTCCATTAGTGGCGTATTCTTTTGCAAAATAAATGCACATTTCTTTCTTTTATTGGTTTCACTCGAAAACTAACCCACACTTAGTCCCTTCTTACTTTTTTTAGTGCTCATTTTATGATTAAAGTGGTTTAAGAGAAAAATGGATCAAAAAAATATCAATTAAGAACAAAAATGGTATAGACTTGTAATGTGAGTGCCAAATAAAAGTCTATACGCTCAAAAGGGTTAACTAGCGAGATATTTTATTTGTGATAAGAAATAAAGCTCAAAATGATCAAAGAAAGCCTAAAATTATTTTCAAACCAAACATCACCTAAAATTTTGCTTCGACTCACATACCTAGCAAGTTCTAGTCAAAAGTACAATACATGGACAACACAAAAATCTTACCATACAAGACTCATGACACACTAAGAACGGGCACATTCGGACTCTCAAACAATGCAAGTATTTATAGAGCCACGACATTTTAAGCATCAAGAAAAATATAAATATAAGTCAAGTAAATGAGACATCAGCGTCTCAAGACATGATATCCAATCAGTAGAGGTATGATAGACAATTTTAAAACATAGGGAAGATACTACACATGCCAAAGACTAAATATACTACTATCAAACAAATCAAATGTGCCTAGGAATCTCATCTTTCTTCCTTCCTTTTCTCTAGATATTAATCTACTCTATAAATAAAAAACAAACTACTACCGGTTTCAAGCTATATCCCAAGTAAAAGAACCGAGGCACAAAGAAAAATCACGGAAGATTATTACTACCTAAAGAAAACTAAAAGATATATTTTTGGAGTTTTTTATTTTTCAACATTTTTTACGTTTTTGGTTAGAGTTTATCACATTAATTATAAACCAGAAAAGAAATAAATAATAGCTAAAGCCAAACAGAGATAAAATGCAGAAGTGTTATAATAAGTAAACAATTCTAATACATGACTACCCCAATGATCTGGTGTCATAATCCACGAACGTCTAAGAAATTCTACAAATATTGGTTTAAAAGAAATACATTTGGTCTCAAATAGTAAGAGACAGCAAAAACTAAAATAGAGGAAAGAGGGACTCGAGGGTCTGCGAATGCCAGCAGATCTACCTTGGGTCTCCCGTGGACTAAAGGCAGCAACCTCAACACTACTCACGAGAACTGGCACCAAAATCTGTACAGAAAGTGCAGA
Source organism: Nicotiana noctiflora (assembly GCA_032618575.1). Classification (NCBI taxonomy): domain Eukaryota; kingdom Viridiplantae; phylum Streptophyta; class Magnoliopsida; order Solanales; family Solanaceae; genus Nicotiana; species Nicotiana noctiflora. Next base: position 43,816 of record JASVEL010011776.1, on the reverse strand, counting down.
GTGTAGTATCAGTACAACCGATCCCATGTACTAGTAAGTGTCGAGCCTAACCTCGGCGAAGTAGTGACGAGGCTAGGACACGAAAATAATATGAACTTGTGTAGTTAAACCATATATGAGAAATAATAATAGCAGAAATTTAATAGATAAAAGATGGGAAAGGGGACAACATACTGAGGGCAATATCAAATTCCGACAATAATAAAGTAAGGAAGCAAGGTAAATATCAAACACTGAACCATCAGAAATGATAATATAGTAACACGTGCACGACATCACTCTTCATGTTTTTACTCTCGCCCTCACCATAAAAATCAACAAAAACGGCACGATATCACCCTTCGTGCATTAACTTTCTCATAATCATGGTATGACATCACCCTTCATAAATTAACACTCATAGAAATATGGCACGTCATCACCCTTCGTGCATTAACACCCACTGAATATGGCATGACATTACCCTTGGTGCATTAACACTCTCTCACAATATCGTGCACGGCATCACCCTTCGTGCTTTACACTCTTTCTTACCCAAACAATAGAAACAATAACATCCCGACAAGGGAATCAGCTATAACCAATCTCGTTTCAGCAATTAAATTCACATTGTAAATCTCTAGTTGAGTCAGTACTCACAATTACCCAATAAAAAAAATATATAACCAAACTTCTTTAACATGAAGAGTAACCAGCTTAAGCATGAACAATACGTGTTAAGAGACACAATGGTTACACGCTTAAGACTCATTTGCATGCTATGACCTACCAACAAAATATATATACTCATTATCACACCTATACGTCGTACTTAACAACTAAACACATAGCAAATAAGACAAAAACACCTACTACCTTAAGCTAAGGTTAGACCAAAAACTTATCTCGATTCAACGGCCAAAAATCAAGCCTCAATTACCGCTTGACCTCTCCATTCCATTTCCAATACGCTTGTATCTAGTCATAATTAACTTAATAGCATCAATTAAACCTAGAGAACTCAATTCCCATTCTTAGTTATAGATTTCCCTACATTTTCCCCCAAAAGTCGAAAACTGACCTTCGGCCCGCTTGGTCAAAACTCGAAGTTCAAACCAAAACTTGACTACCCATTCACCCATGAGCCCAAATATGCAATTGATTTTGAAATCTGATCTCAATTTGAGGTCTAAATCCCCAAATGTTGAAACTCCTAAATTCTACACAAAACACCCAATTTCCCATGAAAAACCTAATATTTTTTAGATGAAATCGTGTAAAAAGATGAAATAGATTGAAAGAATGAGTTAAAAATAATTTATCTATGATTTGGGGAAGAACTCTCCTTTGAAAAATCGCCTATGGGAGCTTAGGGTTTGAAAATTTGAGAAATGTGTTTAAAATCCCGTTTAGGACCCTTTTACTCAGCTGTAGATGTCGCAATTGGGACCAGTCCCTTATGACTTCACAAATACGAGGAAAGTGTCGCATTTGCAATCACAAACCTCGCAATTACGAGCAAATAGATGCATTTGTGATCCTTTCCCTTCCCAGACTACCTTCGTATTTGCGAACTATGCTAGCCCATCCTTTTGATCGTATTTGCGATGAAAGGTTCGCAATTGCGAAGCCTGATCTCGCAATTGTGAGATCAGAGGCCTGCAACAGTTGAAGCATACCAGCAAAATTTTTCCTAAGTCCAAAACACCCCGTGGACTATCAAAAACTCACCCGAGCCCTCGGGCTCCAAACCAAACATGCACACAGGTTGAAAAATATCATACGGACTTGCTCGTGCAATCAAATCGCTAAAATAACATCTTAAATAATGAATTTAACACTAAAACCCATGAAATTCTAAAGATAGTTCACTATTTCTATTTTCTCAACCAGAGGGTCCGAGTTAAATCAAACCTCTACCTTTTTTTCACCAAATTTTACAGATAAGGTCTAAATACCATAACGCACTTGTATCGGGCTCTGGAACCAAAATACAGGCCCTGTACCAATGAGATTACACACTATTCCATTTATAAAAATCCTTTTATTTTCCAGCAAATAATTTTATTCAACAATTAATTTCTTGGGCTAGGGACCTTGGAATTCGATTTTGGGCATACGCCCATATTCCATATTTTGCTACGGACCCTAATGACCGTCAAATCAAGGGTTTGGGTCATTTTACCAAAAATATTGACCGACGTTAACTTTAATCAATTTTAAAGGCAAATTTCAATATTTTTCTTAAATTCCACATAATTGCTTTCCGAAAATGTGCCCAGATTGAACACACAAATTTAGGAGAAAGAAAATGAGGTTTTCAAGATATAGAAACCCGAATTCGGATTCTAAAACAAAATATGACCCTTTAGGTAATCACAATCATAAATTACTACACTACTAAAAAAACAAATATAAGAATCTTAAATTCAATAGAAGAAGTTAACATTTTTTTTACTACTACAACTACTACTAATTATCTAGAGGAATTTTCCCACCCACACTTAAAAGAGTGCAATATACTCAATGCACAAATAAATTCAAAATAATGAGGGTAAACAAGAAATTCCCTAAAAGGCCATAGACCGACGCAATATTAACTCACATGGTACTCAGACTTCTCCTAAAGATAGTCCATTGTGTGAGTACATCACTATAATGATCCAACTGGTCGTTTGAGCTCTAGCATGCCGTTTACTGATTTTAGTCCTTGAGTAGCTTCACTTCTGGTATCATGACTTGTAGGTGTGGTCGAAATTGAATTTCGAGAAGTTCGGAGTTGATTAGAAAATAAAATTCTAGTTTCAAAAGCTTTAAGTTGGAAAAGTTTACCAAGGTTTGGCTTTTTTAGTAAATGACCTCAAAATTGGGATTTGAAAGTTTCAATAGGTTTATATGATGATTTTGATTTTGGGCGTATGCTCGGATCGGATTTTGGATGACCAGGAGCGTTTCATCGTTTATCGTATAAGTTGACATTTTAAAAGAATTTCATAAAATTGGGTTGAAGTATATTGTTTTAATATAATCAACATCCATTTGGGGTTACGAACCTAGGAATAGCTCCATATGATGATTTTGGTGTTAGGAGCGCATCCGGATATGGATTTGGATGTCCGTAGAATATTTCAGCGTTAATTGGCAAAGTTGGAAAGTTTGACCGGGAGTGAACACTTTGATATCTCGGTCAGATCTCAATTTCAAAAGTTGGAACAAGTCCATAATGCCATTTAGGACTTGTGTGAAAAATTTAAAGTCATTCCGGATTGAGTTGATATGTTTTGACACAAGATATAGAATTTGGAAATTTATATGTTTGATTTGAGATATGATTTATGATTTTGATGTTGTACTGCATGGTTTGAGGCTTCGTCTAAGTTTGTTTTGCATTTTAGGATGGGTTTGTATAATTAGATAAGGTCCCAAGGGCCTCTGGTGGATTCCGGGTGGTAAACGGATTGAGATTGGGGCTTGGGGAAAATCTAGGTCTACTTTCATCTAGTGTAACTGGACCTGGGATATTTTGACCACTGGTGTGGGGTTGTAGAGGTGGCCCATGGGTCCCGCAGAGCAGGTCAGCCAAGGGAAAGACCGCAGGTATGGATTTCTGCCGCAGTTGTGCAAGCATAACTTTTGGCGCAAAAGCGGGAGAAGGCATAGCGGAAGGGTATTGCACCTGCGATGTCATAGAAGTGGGGAATTTTTCCGCAAGTGCGCGGCATCATGTTTGGATGATCTTCCACAGAAGGGGTGGCATGGTCGCAAAAGCGATGCCGCAGGTGCTGCTACTATGTCACAGGTGCGAAAATGTCGATGTGCTGAGAGATTTTAAAAGCAGGATTTGGCTCATTTTTCTCCCATTTTCACTTAGTTGAGGCAATTTTGAGAGCTTTAAGGAGATATTTTAATAACGAAACACAAGGTAAGTGATTCTCACCTATTGCAAGTTAACTACATGGATTCTATAAGGAATTAAACATGGAAATTGGTGTAAATTTGGAATTTTGGTAGAATACCTAGTAATTGGTATTTTTGGATTTTGACCACAAAATTGGACATGGAATTTATAATAATCTATATATATTTGATTTTGTAATGTTATGGGTAGTGTTTATCAAAATATTTTGGAATTCGGGTACGTGAGCCCGAGGGTTAAGTTTATTGACTTTTCGAGCAGAGTTGGGAATTGTTATGAATTAAGTTATTATGAGTTATGGAGTGTATTCTTATTAGTTTTCTCAGTTGTTTGACAAAATTCAGATCGTTTGACTTAGGATTGAAGAGTTAGATAGGCGTTGGAGCTGGTTTGAAACTTGAGAGTAAGGTAAGTCTCTTGTCAACCCTGTTAGGGGGAATCTATCCCATAGGTGATACTAACTACTATGTGCTACTAATTGTTGGTGCTACATACACATGAGGTAACGAGATTCCGTACATAGCTAAAGCATGTTTATGTCTAGGTAGACTTAGGATTTAGCCATGCAATATCTGAATTTCTTGAGCTTATTCCTTTGACTTAATAAATTGAAAATATGATTGAACATGATTTAGAAATTTTATGCATCTTAGGCCTAGCCTTATTACTTGAATTGTTGGCAAGAAAATTGAGAAACGGTAAAGGTTTATTAATTTTGTGCTCTTGTACTATATTGTAAGCACACGTTGTAATGATTCGGTCGATCGTTTTGAAAGTTATAGCCCCGATCCCCTATTAATTGCTTTGCCCATATCTATTTCTGGTATTGCGATTTGGGGGGCTTCATTTTAGTTTTTGGGAGACTTATTCCTTAAACGGACGATTAAGTTTTAGGATTTGGAAAGTAGTCAGAACTGTGTGAAGACGACTCCAGAATGGAGTTTTGTCAATTCCGTTAGCCCCATTGGGTGATATTGGGCAAAATTTGAGCTCATTCGGATGTGATTTGATAGGGTTCGTTATCAGTCATACAATTTTGAAGTTTCAAGTTCTTTAAGTTTGAATTGGAGAATGATTCCTAATTTTAGCATTATTTGATGTGATTTGAGGGCTCGACTAAATTCGTTTGGTATTTTAGGATTTGTTGATATGTTTGGTTAAGGTCTCAGGGTCTCTGGTGAGTTACGGGTGCATGACGGATGAAAGATTGAAGTTGTGTTATTGCTGAAGTGATCATACATCTTGGTTTTCGCACCTGCGGTGACGAGACCGCAGGTGCGGGATCGCATGTGTGGAGAGTAAAGCGAAGAAGTGAAAAAACGGAAGAGTGATAAGGGACGCAGGTGCGAGGTGCATTCCGCATCTGCGATGCCCGTAGATGTGATGGATTGATCGTAGAAGTGGACAATTGTCCGCAGGTTCGCATGCACAGGTGCGATCTGTTTGCTCGTAGATGCAAACTAGTTCATTTAAGTCATTTCCACATCTGCGATAGAAATTTTGCAGGTGCGAGATCCTTCAACAGAAAGGAGAGAATATAGAGGGTTTGATCTCATTTTCATTTTTCCTAGAGAGCTCGGATTAAGGCAAGTTTTCTAGGGATTTTCATAGAAAACTTGAGGGTAACAATTCTTTAGTCCCTTATGGTTATATTCCACTAATTTATGGTTAATTTCATCCTTTATTTAGGGATTTTAGTTGGAGAATTGGAGAAAAATGGCAGAAACTTCATAGAATAAAATTTCTAGTTTTGGAAGAATAATTGAGGTAGGATTCGAGTTATTCTTATATGGTTAGACTCGTGAGTGAAGAGGTGTTTGTATTTTGTTACTTTTACCTGATTTCGAGATGTGGGTTAGGGGGAGTTTTTGGGCAATTTTCCAATTTCTTGCATTTGCTTTGATTTCATTAGCTAGATTAGCTTCTTGTTGTTATATTTATGTTATAAAATTGATTTGGCTAGATTTGGGCCACTCGGAGCCAAACAAGCCAAAATTCGTGGGAAAGGCATTGTGACTAATTTGATTGAGCTTGGTTCGAGGTAAGTGGCTTGCCTAACCTTGTATGAGGGAACTTCTAGGATTTGGTACTATTTTTTATATATGAGCACCGTGTACGTGAGGTGATTAGTGCGTACGCGGACTATTTGTTGCAAAATTCCATTTTAATTAAGTAAAATACATGTTTCCCTTTAACTTAGCTACACTAGCATATATAGTTCTCATGTTTAGTTTAAATAATCATGTCTACATGTCTTATTTGCCTATCTGAACTCTGTGCAACATGCTTACTGAATTTCCCGCTTCTTCCTTGACTTGTATGTAGTCTAAATTGTAAGATTTCGTGTTGTAGTTGTATTTCTATTGTTTGAGATGCATATTTACTTTGGGACTACAGAATGGTATTCCTGGAGATTCCCCTGCACTGCATATTAACTTTGGGGTTACGACACGATATTCTAAGAGATCCCCCGACACCGTTACGTTTAGGAATACAAGACAGTATCTCGGGAGATTCCCCATTATTATCTATGTGTACTGACATGTTACCTTATGTGATTTTATTCTATTAAATTTTTGTCTTTATTTTATTGCAATATTTCATTCTCCCCTATCTCTCTCTCTCTCTCTCTCTCTCTCTCTCATATATATATATATATATATATATATATATATATATATATATATATATATATATATATATATATATATATATATATATATATATATATATATATATAACAGATAGGTCCTGATTTGACCTCATCACTACTCGACCGAGGTTAGTCTTGGCACTTACTAGGTACCGTTGCCGTGTACTCATGCCATTCCATGCACATGTTTATTTGTGTGCAGATCCAGGTTCCGCGTATCAGTGGCATTATCAATGAGTCGAGACATATTTAGAAACTTCAAGGTATATCTTCTGCATCCGCAGATGTCGAAGCCCGCTTCTACTTTTCCCCATGTCAAACACTTACTATATTTTATTTTTCTAGACATCTGAAGTATGGAGATACTAATTACATTCTGTAGTTTGTGATTCATGGTGTTCCAGGTCTTGGGATAGTTGTGTACATTCGGGATTGAATATTGTATATGTCGAGCAGCATCGTAAATTGCTTATTTAAAATTTTCCTTTGTTAGATGTTAGATTTTATCTTTCCATTTCATTTTCGCAAATGTTAGGCTTACCTAGTCATAGATACTAGGTGCCATCACGCTGGTCTAAAGAGGGGTAACATGGGTCGTGACATGCGTCTTGTAATTCGATCAATTCCTTCATTTCTTGTGGAGCAGGCCGTACGTCTCGATAGTATATAGAGGTGCATCTCTAGTTCGTGTAGTTTGACCCTCGACAGTATATGTACCACTCTGGATCGGGCCAAACTACCCATGCAGAATTGTGCGTTATTGTTAGTAGATCAAGTATTCACAAGATAAACCTTCCACTAATGTCTGGTATTTTACGGTATTACTTACTGTATTTGCATTGACACTTGGCACTTTTTTTCTTGAGATACTGATGAAGGACACATGATCGAGAAGCTTATTCTTTAAAGGAAATAATTAGAACATTGTAAACTTAACTGATTACTCCCCTATTGATGTGCACATCATATTGGTTATGAATTATTGTTTCACCTATTTATTTAGACCCATAGTAAGTGTCAAAGTCGACCCCTCATCACTACTCCTTCGGGGTTAGGCTAGATAAGTACTGGGTACACGCTGATTACTTACTTATACTACACTTGCTGCACATTCTTGTGCAGGTACATATATACTTGGTGGTTTTTTGGGCTTAAAGGTGCAGATGTTGTGGGCACTTATTGTGACCTGCCTTACTTGATACGTTCTGCAGCCTATAGAGTCTCTATCAGGGCTATTTATGTTCCCCAGTCAAATTTGTGTTCCATACAAATATTGTATTTTAATATATTACCTAGTTGATGCTTATGCACTTGAGACTCCGGGTTTTGGGGTTCCTAAGGATGGTTCATTATTGTAGTTTGCGTAAATATCATTGTTACCCTTAAATTCTATTTCTTACCATTTAAATGATGAAATTATGATTTTAAAGATACAAAAATGAGTAATTAAGTTAATCACTCACTGGTGTCTTGCCTGACGAATGTGTTAGGCGCCATCGTGACATTTAGTGGATTTTGGGTCATTACAGGTTGGTATCAGCGCATTAGGTTCACTTGGCTCTCACGAGTCGTGAGCAAGTCTAATAGAATCTTGGGGATTGTTGTGGAAACGTCTGTTCTTATCTTTGATAGACTACACGGCTGTTAGGATAACTTCCCTTCCTACTCATTCTTACATGATGTTGAGCACTTAAGTCGATTAGGCATCGAGGAGTTGCACTGGTACTACAGACATGGGGCGTAATGCTTCTCCCTGCTCATTTAATTAAGTTATTATCATCTTCTTTTGCAAGGATGTTCTGTCATTTTAGTTCAGTAGATGTATTTCTGATCGTTTTGAGGATATGCATAGGATTTTATGTTGTTCATGAGTTATTATTGCACCATGTGTAATGGTAGAGTGCTTATTTATGGATCACGACAGTGAGAGACTCAAAAAACTAAATTCTCAGTACATGATTTAGATGTTCATCATTTAATTCCAGCAAAGGAAAGGTAATCAGACTACGGATGTTCAGGTCTTGGTTGATGGAGTAACATGGCTTGGGAACTTCGAGCTTAGTGGAGTTTTTATTGTGATGCGGTGTTGTTGTCCTTATTGAACGCATTACGGTTTGATGGTGTTACAATCTTCTTTGATTCGCCTTTGGGGCAAGGTATTATGAAATGGTGTCGGGAAAGCGGTTGTCAAACATAGTAGTGTGCAGCGGCTTCGGGATCTAATTCGTGTTTCTACTGTTGTTGGCTCTAGAAAGATAATCTTCAAGGAGGTTGAGTTGTTAGCAATTGTTCAGATCAGGTGCCACAAAATTGGATTTTTCTTTGAGGTAGTATTTGGGAAGAGAAGGATGAGGAAAGACAAGGCGGAAAGAGTCTTGCGGTGGTTGAATAAATAGTAGGTCATGTATGAAAAACGGAAGTCCAGAAGTTACTTAAAGGAGAGGGTTTAACCAAAGTGGGAGAGTGGAGAGTGAAAAAGTAGCATATGGGTTCTGTGGCGGGATAGCCACACGCCTTGAGGAAAGTTTAGAGGAATTTGGGAATGTACTGCCAGACTTTCAGTAGACTCCAATGGGGAAGGAACAAACTTGTACAACTGGTGAATGAGCACGGGCTCAGGAGGTTTACCGATTTCATGGTAATTATACCTAGTGCAGCCTAGTTGGAGATGTCAGTATGGAATTTCCATATGTGGGTTATCTTCTCTGAGTAGATTAGCAGTAGTGTGATATTGAGGAAGCTTCTATGAAGGTTTTACTTGCTATCCAATAAAGGACGGATATGTGATTGTGTTTAATGCTTCAAATTATTAATGAAAGGTTTGACAAAATATTTTGAGAAATTTGGCTGGTTAGTAATGCAAGGTCAAGGTAATTGAGAATGAGTAATCTCGGTGGGATCCAGGGTTATGTAATTGTAGCTTCAAGCTGAGTGGGGGATCCTCGCCGTCTATGATTGGATCGCGTGATTGTTTTTTTATATGGTTTCTGGTTATTGGTGTATTGGTGGATTATTATGGCTAAGGAAAGAAAACATAAGTGGTAATTCGGACAAATGACTGGAGGTATGCGTGCTATATTTGGCCTTATCGATTCATGTTTAGGTTTTGGAATGACTCAAGAGTTTCTTTTTATGGTAGGTGTAGTGTAAGAGGGAAAAGAATTTGGTCGGGTGCTTCTTTGATAGGGTGTTCACTTGCTAACAGTGCACTGCAATTTGGCTCATATTCGGGGCCAAGTTAGAGTAGGTGACTCTCAACAGTGGTCCTAGTGGGTTCGAGAATTTAACTGCAGTGCCTAAGGACTTGGAATATTGTATGTTACCATTGGGTATGCGGTGTAGTATTGGAGGAAAGGAAGAAATAGCTCTGAATTTGCGGAAGGTCTTGCAGAATGGGTATACTAGTTGGAGATGCTATCATGCGTAAGGATAATATGAGATAATTCATGAGTAATGAGATGATGTGGTCTCGTGAGGCAAGTAACTAGGGATGAGTACAGATCTGGTTTGTTACATTTGAATGGATCTATCATTATTTCTAAGGTAAGTCGAGAATAAATTGGAAGAAGCTGAGTCGATTAGTAATGGTTGAATTAGCATGATTGTGGCAATGATCATTTTTTTTAGCTTGAAGTTATACATGTACTTTGTGGTTACACACTTGGGCTTGAGTGCCACAACCACTTGGTTGATGTGGAAGGTATTTGACTCGATTGGATTTGTTATGTAAATGGATCCCGAAAGAGTTATGATGGCTTAGATCATGACTTGAGGTTTGTATTTTCCGCGGTTTGAGAATTTTGCATGTTGCATTGCTTTTTCTCAAATGAGCTAAGAGAAATGTTTCGTATCAATAAAGGGGTTATTCCGCTAATAGTTCGAGGTTTATGGTGAATACATGTATTATCGCGTAGCGGCATGGGAACTAGAACTTGAAGGTCAAGGTTGCAGTTCGACACTGATAAAATGTTACGAGCTTGGATGAGCATGAGTGAATTTAGACTTTTAGAGTAAGGTGGCATTTTTCTTTAATGTCATATGAGAATGGAGTTCTGTGAAAGAGGCTTTGAGTATTGATTTATGGATTTTGGTTCGCTTTACGGAATTGGAATGGCTGATGGCTTGGATATGTGGACTTTACTGCCTGAGAGGAAGGTCGTAGGAGCGCACTCCATGTGGGTGATTTATATAAGTATGACATTTTAGTCACTTGATTTTTAAAGATTGAAACCAAGTATGGTGGTTATGGTAATATCACTAATGCGAGAGTTTATGCTTGAGAGGCATTCTATTCGTTAGGATGTAGACCGTCTGCGTTTGTTCTGGATTTGATGCCTGTTCTTATGTGTCATGAATAGGTCATTGTGGATCCTTGAAAGGGTTATTAGCTAGTGTGGTATGATCAAAATCGGCTTGAGGTCCGTTGATGGGTCTAAATGTTGATATGTGCTCTAAACCAGGCTGAGTGTGTTTATTCGGCATATCATTTCTTATGGAGGAGTCTTCGAACATTGGATGTTATTTTTGCTGTCAAATATTTCATGCAATACCCTAGTGTTCCATGTGGGCTGTGAGACAGTTTGATTATTCGTACATTTTTTGATGTCATTGTCACGCCTCCTTTTTACCACAACGAAGGGGGATAAGGGAATTTTTCCAATTAAAGTGATATTATTCGAAATGGGATTATTTTATTTAATTTTTTCAGACTCGCCATTTAAAATAGTTTATTTTGGTGTCCCAAATCACCAATTTTATTTTAAATACCAAATCAAGGAAAATTTGACTTTTTTTTAAGTTTGCGAACTAGAAATTCAGAATAAGGAATTCTGTTAACCTGGGGGAAGGTGCTAGGCACCTCTAGATTTTGTGGTTCTGGAATGGTCACTTAAACTATTACAATATGCCTATTATCTCATTTTAATACATATTTTAGCCTATGGTGTATTTTAAATTATTAACCACTTTTAAACAATTATTTTTGCATATTGGAAATTATGTCACGGGACCCGTACCCATAATCTGCAACATGTTAGATTTGAAAGATTGAATTGTGGCCAGGTCACATAAATATATCCCCGGATTATGAGTCACGACTATGGCACGGAAATTTTATCTGCTGCTATGACATTTATCTAATTAACGCGCTTAAAGCAACTACGCACTTTCAAGTTTGCGAGCATGGATAATTCAACTAATTAGAAAGTTCAAGTTTGCGAGCATGGAGTTGGGAAGATCATGAGATACACCTGAGGACAGTGCTTCAAACCTTGAGAGAAAAGAAATTATATGCGAAGTTCTTAAAATGTGAGTTCTGGTTGGATTTGGTGTCTTTCTTGGGTCACGTAATATTGAGTGAAGGGAAGGGTGGATTCGAAAAAAAGTTAAGGTAGTTCACAGTTGGTGCAGACCATCCTCAGCCACAGAGATTCGTAGTTTTGATGGTTTGGAGGGTTGTTACCATCGATTTATTGAGGTGTTCACATCTATTGCAGCACTTATGACCAGTCTGACCCAAAAGGATGTTCCATTCAGGTGCACAGAAGAGTGCAGTGAGAGATTTTAGAAGCTCAAGACAGCTTTAACTACATCCCAAGTATTGGTATTGCCTACAAGTTCGGGGTCTTATAATATCTATTGCAATACCTCGAGGATTGTCTTTGGAGCGGTATTGCTGCAGGACGGTAGGGTGATTACCTATGTGGCCAGACAGCTAAAGGTGCATGGAAAGAATTATCTTGTCAATGATCTCGAGTTAGCTACTATTGTTCACGCCTTGAAGATCTAGCGTCATTATTTGCATGGTTTTCCTTGTGAGATCTGTACTAATCATCGGAGTTTGCAGTATCTGTTCAAGTAGAAGGACATCAATTTGCGTCAGAGGAGGTGGTTAGAGCTGCTTAATGATTATGATATCATTAATTTATACCACCCGTGGAAGGCCAATGTGGTGTATGATTCCATGAGTCATCGAGCGAAGAGTTTGGGGATTTTGGCTTATCTATCAGCAGCAAAAGACCCATATTTTGGGGACTTTAAGGTGTTGCGGCATGTTGGGGAGGTTGCTTATGGGCTTGTCTCACCTCCCAACTTAGCATGAGTTCATCTGGTATGTCATGTTTCGATGCTTCGGAGGTATCACGGTGATCCTTCGCACGTATTGGATTTCAGTTTAGTACTGTTGGACAAGGATCTATCTTAGGTTGAGGAGCCTGTGGCTATATTGGACAAACAGGTATGAAAGTTGAGGTCAAAGAATATTGCATTAGTAAAGGTTTGGTGGTGGACTTAGGTGGTCGAGGAGGAGACATGGGAGACATAGCAGGATATGTGCAGCTGTTAGCCTCATCTTTTCACCACTTCAGGTATGTCTCTCTGCTCATTCGAGGATGAATGGATGTTTTAAGACGGGGAGGATGTAATGACCCAGCCGGTAGTTTTGAGAATTAATGCACCCATTCCCTATTAATTTCTTTCCCCGTATCTTTTTTTGCCATCGTGATTTGTCGGGATGGTTCATCTTGCGTTTTGGAGTGTTTTAGGAAAATTAGTTCCTAAATGAGAGTTTAAGTCTTAGAATTTGGACCGTAGTCAAAACAGCATGAAGACAACTCCGCAATGGAATTACGTCGATTCTGTTAGCTCCATTTGGTGATTTCATGCTATTAGGGCGTGTTCGGATTGTATTTTGGAGGTCCATATCTTATTTAGGCTTGAAATGGGGAAAGTTGAATTTTTGGAGTTTCGTATCGAAAATGGAATTTTGATATTGGGGTCGGAATCCATTTCCGGAAGTTGGAATAGGTCTGTAATGATTAATAAGACTTGTGTACAAAATTTGGGGTCAATAAGACATTGTTTGGTTGGTTTCAGCACCAGTTGTAGAATTTTGAAATTTAAAGTTCATTAAGTTTAGATTAATGGGCTATTCGCGATTTTGTCGTTGTTTGATGTGATTTGAGGGATCGATTAAGTTCGTATGATGTCTTAGAATTGGTTGGTATATTTGGTTGAGGTCCCGGTGGTGTCGGGTGAGTTTCAAATGCTTAACGGATTTGATTTGGACTTAGGCATTTTTTGAAGTTTGTTGAACCTAATATAATCGCACATGCGGATGTGGGACTGCAGGTGTGGCGCCGCAGAAGTGGAAAGAAAGCCACAAAAATAGCAACGAAGCCGCATATGTGGAATTTAACTTGGGCATCAGGAACCACAGGTGCAGCTAGGGACCGCAGATGCGGAACCCAAAATGCAGCCCAGTAACGATAGATGCGGCCCCAACTCGCTAACTAGTGATGCGGCCCTAGTACGGATAAGTAACTTTTGTAGCTACGATATTTTTTTCCGCGGACGCGGGACTGCAGATGCGGCCCCATGGGTGCAGATGCAGCAATCGCTGGGCAGAAAAGATGATTTCGAGGGTTAAAAATTTCATAACACCAAATTTGATTTTTTTGCTCGGGAGAAGGCGATTTTCTGAGGATTTTGAAAAGGAAATCAATGGGTAACAATTCGTAACCCTATTTCGCTTATATTTCATCAATCTATAGTAGTTTCCTCCGTCTAATCAAGGAAATTGAGTGAAAAAATAGGAATTTAGGGGAAATGTCTCGCAATTGAATTTTTGGGTTTTTATCGGGTTTTAGGCATCGGAATTGAATAATTTTTGGACGAGTGATATCATGAGTGAATGTTTGTTCTAAATTGGTAAATTTTACCTACTTCCGAGGCATAAGCCCGGGTATATTTTTGGGCGTTTTTCTATTTTCTTGCCCTAGTGTTCATTTCATTAGTTATATTAGTTGTTTGTAGTTATATTCACGTTATATAATTGATTTTATTAGATTTTGGCCACCCACAGTTGGATACTCGTGACAAGAGCGTGATTTCGGATTGATTTGAGCTTGGTTCAAGGTAATTGGCTATAACCTTCCGTGGGGGAACTCCCCTTAGAATTTTGGTATTGATTGATATATGAGTGCCGTGTACATGAGGTGGCGAATGAGTACACGTGCTATTTGTTGTAAAACGTTGTTTTTCACTATGTCTTAATTATTTTTCTTGTTGAACTACATTAATATATGTTATTACCTTGACCAAGTTAGAAAAGCTTGTTTACGTGTTAAACTATTTATTTGAACTTTGTGCAGCATGTTCCAATAAACTTTCATGTTTCCCTTAAATGCAAACTTAGTTTAAACTGCAAATTTCTTTGATATAATTGATGTTTGTATTGAGTGTGCTACATATTTACATTGGGACTACGGAACGGTATTCCGGGAGATCCCCCATGTAGTGCGTAGTTACTTTGCAACTACGGATCGGTATTGGGGAGATTCCCCAACATTGAATATTTACTTTGGAACTACGGAATAGTATCCCAGTAGATCCCCTGCAATTTTACGCTTGGGACTAAAAGGACGGTATCCGGGGAGATCCTCTATTGCTATTGTTGTGTTTTGAGCTGTGTTTTATGTGCTAATTTGCTGGTTAAAATTACAGTATTTACTTCATTATTGTGATATTTTTTTTTTGTTTAATTGTACCATATTAAAACCAGTAGGGCCCTGATCTGATCTCATCACTACTCGACCGAGGTTAGGCTTGACATTTACTGGGTACAGTTGTGGTGTACTCATGTCCTTTCATGCATATGTTTTTCGTGTGTAGATCCTTGTACCTCTTCTCAACCATACTTCCAGTGCGACGGGGCGATCTCAGAGACTTCGAGGTATATCTGCCACGTTCGTAGACCTAATAGTCCCTCTCTATTATTCCTCAAGTTATAGACTTCTTGTATTTTCTTCGTTGATATATTTCTGGAGCTTAGAAACACTATGTACTTATTTAACTTGTGATTCATGAGATTTCGGGTTTTGAGAGTGTTTATAATTAGTTTGAGAGTGTTTTATTGTAGATGCCGAGAGATATTTTTTTTAACTTCTTTATTATATTTACCTGTTAAATTCTTAGTTGGCGTATCTTTGTTTCATTTCGCAAATTGTTAGGCTTACCTAGTCATAGAGACTAGGTACCGTTAGATAGTTCACGGAGGCAGAACGTGGGTCATGATATATATATATATATATATATATATATATATATATATATATATATATATTTCTCTACTCATTCTGATCTATAATACAAGACCTTTTGTCCTACTTATTTTACTCCTAAATGAGTATCTACATAATCAAAAAGAAATTAATTTTATTTTTTCAAAATTTTCCTTATTTATATATATCAATATGTGAAGTTAACGACATGCAAATTTAATTAATGTTAGTTTAGTAAAAATACTTTTTTTTCTTTAGTTACTCCTTTTTGTTTCAATTTGTGTGAATTAATTTGACTAACCAGTAGTTACTCCTTTTTGAAATGGAAAAAATAATTAAATGGTGTGCAGAATAGAAAAGATTACTTATTATGGGGACATTTGCATTTATACCGGTTTTTGGTGCCACATTTTAACTTGTGCCCGCTTTGCAAAAACAATTGCAAGTGTACCCGTTTTTTCGCATAACTTCAGCACACGAGGCTGAAGTAGCAAAGGCAATTACACAAAACTTCAGCATTAGCCGGTCCTTGAATTCAGCTCTAGAGCTGAAGTTTTTGTTTGGTAACTCGGGAACTTCAGCTTTAGAGCTGAAATTTTATTTTATAAGTTTTTATTAAGTAACCGGAAAACTTCAACTCTAGAGCTGAAATTTTGCCAGTTATAAAATAAAAACTTAAGCTCTATAGCTGAAGTTTGCCTGTTATAAAATAAAAATTTCAGCTCTAGAGTTGAAGTTTTTCTTTTCTACTGAAAAACTTCTGCTCCAGAGCCGAAGTTTTTGTCTTTGTAATCGGAAAACTTCATCTCTAGTTTGCCAGTTATATAATAAAAACTTCAGCTCTAAAGCTGAAGTTTCTATATTGTAACTAGGAAACTTCAACCCTAGAAATGTACAATTTTTTCTGACAAATGCTATCAGTCTCATTAATTGAGTCGCCCCCCAGTCAAGAATCCGGACTTATATTAAATCTTCTGTGAACTATGACAAGATGTTCAACGTCCTGACTTTTTATAACTGCTACTAGTTAATATTAATGTCATTGCCTTTTAATATAAAAAATAATGTGTTATAGGGGAATAAGTAGTGACCTCCAGATTAAATCATTAATGAAATAATGGAAGATTTAAAATTCGATTGTACATATGCTTTAGCAACACCAACAACGGAAGGAGGAGAAGGTGAGGAGAAAGGGAAGCTGAAGTTTTTTAAAAAGTAAGTACGAATGCAAACAGAAAGAGAAAGCGGCTACAGATTAAAAGGGGCGCCCCGTGCAATTTTTACCTTATTATGGACCGGATGGAGAACGGAGGCCCCTCTTTGTTTGCAGTTTTCTACGTTTTCGGTGAATGTACCGTTACAAACTTGGACTGGTATGTCCGCTACTAGTTGAAAATTTGGGCTCAGAACTGTGATATGGGCCGAAAGAATATGGCAACTTTGAGATGATTTATGCAAATGTCCCCTTTTTAGGTTATTGTTTAAATTCTGTTAGCCTTTGAAATTTACTCCTTCTGAACAACGTTAGATTTAGTCTAATTATTTGCTCATGTAATTTCAGTTAGCGTGCATAACATTAAACGACATAACTTTCAATATTTTAGACCGTAATTAATGTGTCTCACAAATAATTCGTTTGCTCAAAAAGATATTTAGACATTTACTAAAATACCAATACTAAGAGGCTTGTAAGATTCCATCCATGATCCAACCCACATTCTTTAAGTAGTGAGTTATCTTTCTGCTGACTGCTAATGACAATTTAAACTAAACTAATTTCAACGACTTCAATACAGCGACTTATAAACCTCTCATTTTCATCATAGGTGAGTACTTGACCTTTTATGACTCATTATAATACACGCGCCACATTTATTTTTATCCACGTAAGAGAACAATGTATATGATCAAACTTACATGACATTTTGTATAGAATAAACATTTCGTGTCACTCAATTGCATAATGCAGAAGTTGGGTATCCATATCATAAACTATTTTGTCTCCAAATATTTCAATTTCGTAATTGGATTTTCTAACATTTGGCACTTCGAGTATGATACTGTCGTCCTCCTCAGATTTCCCAACTGTCTGTCAATTATGGTGACAAAGACCAAATTAAATACTTCATACAATATAATTCTGGAAATTCTTTTCAACTAGTTAGAGTTATGTATGTTTACCTTGAAAATAATAATTACAATTATATTTGATATTGTGGTTCTAAAAATACGTGATTTATTTCAATGCTAGTCGTTAGACAGTAGATGCTAAATGTAACTAAAGAAAATTAGAAATGCAAACCAATAGAGTCACAAGGCTGGGCCTCGAGTTGGCTGGAGCAGAGCCTCGAGATCTTGATAGGGGTAATAGCAATGAACAATTGATGAAGAATTAGTGATAATGAGGGCCTCAAAGATGGCCTTATGCAATTAACAATGAGCAATAAATGAAAAACAATGGATGAGCAATCAAAGAATAAACGATAATTGCGAAGAACAATTGTGTTAGCAGAGAGCAGAGAATGGTGTATTTTATTTAATGTGAGTGTATTCAATGATTGTCCAAGAGGCTTTACAAGATCATAATGTCCCCTGTATATAGGAGGGGTGAATCCCAACACAGTACATGGCTAATGAATGACGAAGAAATGCTACTAATATAGTTGCATACGACTCAGTATGGATTTGTGCTATTCTTGCAAACTCTGTCAGTCCTCATCGTGTGCCCTTGGGGGTTTCCCGCATTTCCATAACGGACATTGATTTTCATACTACCTCGGGGCTCACCATGGTGAGTCTTCGACATACCCTGCTGAGGTGCGTGCTTCCAGGATGGCCTTGGGCCGTGATTTGATCCCACCGAGGCCAAGCTTGAACTGCCACAAAAACCTCAAATCAGTCTTTCCTGATTTTGATCGTATACAGATAGTCCCGGCATTTCTTAGAATAGAATGATATGGAATGACTTTGACCTCAACTTTCTCGAGCTTCTCATAATGATGTCATGCTTTTGACATAAGCATTCGAGGTGGCTGAAACATCCTATCAGTTCGTCTCCCCAGAAGCATTGAACATATTATCGATTCATTTTCCCAAAAGCGGTGATTGCACCGTCGATCCATTTCTCCCAAAGCATTGATTTGTTGATACGTTTCCCCAAAGGCATTGAATGTGTCGTATGTTACGCTATTGTCTCTCTATAAATGGGGGATCACTTGAGTAAAGACTTCACTTAGTCTTTCTTCAATAGCCATTAGCCCTTTCCTTCTCTACATCCTCCCCCAACTCCTATTTCTATGGATCAAACTCGTGACTGCAAGGTCATACAGGAGCAACTATGTCAGTTATGCATTGGCTCTTTTTCATGGCTTTTTCCTACTGAGTGGGATTATTCTAGGCTTTTGTTGTTGTTGTTTTTGATGTTGTTGTTTCAAAATAATGAGAGAGATGCCTCAAACTCTTCCCGCATAAGAAGATATATGGATTGTATATCGTTGCTCATCTCTCTTAACATCAACCTGGTGTGGCACTTTACTCCTTTTGATTTTTATGGAGTGAGGTCGTGCTATCTACTAACTATTTCATCCCATATCGATGCAATATCTCAAGAGGTGGCTTCACAATGGTAGTGCTGACGAGACCCATACTCGCCAAGCTTTTTCACTAGGCCACAATTTTTCTTGCTTGTTAAAAGTTTTTGCTCTTGATATGATATAATATTTTTTTCATCTATTGCTACTTCGGATGAGGTTATCTAAGATAAAGCTCTGAA
Source organism: Nicotiana noctiflora (assembly GCA_032618575.1). Taxonomy (NCBI): domain Eukaryota; kingdom Viridiplantae; phylum Streptophyta; class Magnoliopsida; order Solanales; family Solanaceae; genus Nicotiana; species Nicotiana noctiflora. The sequence goes on along the minus strand of JASVEL010011776.1, from coordinate 24,437 downwards.
GATCAAAATGGGGTCCCCATGGAAACGGTATTCAAAGGTGTCGCTCTCGAGGATATACCCCCGAAAGTAGATTAAGCTTTTCAGCTGTTGTTTTGTGCTTCTTTGTTTTTGTGTGAGGACCCATCGCAGGCCATATATGGATTGTATATCGTTGCTCATCTCTCTTAACATCAACCTGGTGTGGCACTTTACTCCTTTTGATTTTTATGGAGTGAGGTCGTGCTATCTACTAACTATTTCATCCCATATCGATGCAATATCTCAAGAGGTGGCTTCACAATGGTAGTGCTGACGAGACCCATACTCGCCAAGCTTTTTCACTAGGCCACAATTTTTCTTGCTTGTTAAAAGTTTTTGCTCTTGATATGATATAATATTTTTTTCATCTATTGCTACTTCGGATGAGGTTATCTAAGATAAAGCTCTGAAGATCAAAATGGGGTCCCCATGGAAACGGTATTCAAAGGTGTCGCTCTCGAGGATATACCCCCGAAAGTAGATTAAGCTTTTCAGCTGTTGTTTTGTGCTTCTTTGTTTTTGTGTGAGGACCCATCGCAGGCCTTTGTAATTGTCTTTTATTAATATAAGTGTTTTCTTATTTTGCCTCCAGCTTATGTTGGACTCCATTTTGCTTTCGTTTGTTTGAAATCCAAGTGTATGATTTTATTAACCGGTACGAATACTGGACCCGGCCATAATAAACCCTTAGGTTTTTAATTGGTTAACATGACATTCCTTGGAGCTCTCTTCTATCCCTTAGACTAAGCTTGGATTGATTTGATACTAACTTACGTCGCCTGGACTGTTGGGTTAGAATTGAGTGAGAGCAGGATCTCAATTTTTAAGTAAAGCCTAGCCTTTTTTAAACCTTACTTATAGTCCTTGAGTGGAAAGTTTCTCGAACTAAAGCAACTTTTAGATTTCACAATCGGGTGGGCGTTTTCTTGATCATCTGAGAATAAAGATAGCCCTTAGGCTTTTACAAAAAAACCCCGGAGCGAGAGTTTTTTTAAATTCAGGCAGCCCGTAGTTGAGAGAAAATTAGTTCAATCTTAAAATAAAAATAACTCTGAGGCCTTATAAATAGTTCCTTAGTGAGAAGCTGCTCGAACTTGGGTAGCCCGTGGGCTAAATAGTCAAGTAAGTTTTTACTTGGACTCGAAGTGAAGATAGCCTTGAGGCCTTATGTATAGTCCCCCAGTGAGAACTGACTCCAACTTGGGTAGCCATTAGTCTTAATATTCAAGCATGTTTTTGGTCGAAATCGAAGTCAAGATAGCCCTAAGGCTTTATGAATAGTCCCCGAGCAAGAACTAGATCGAACTCGAGTAGCCTTTGGGCTTAATAGTCGAGCAAGCTTTTGCTCGAACTCGAAGTGAAGATAGCCTTGAGGCTTTATGAAAAGTCCCCAAGCAAGAACAGGCTCAAAATTAGGTGGCCTTTCAACTTTAATAACCAAGCGAATGACTACTCGAGCCTAACTTGTAGATTGCTCTTAATAACTTCTGACAATCTGATTCCCGGCGTTTTAGTTCTGACACCAACGTCATGACGTAAGCGGTGGAAGTGACTGAAGGGTTGCTTTGGTACAATTCTTAAAATCATTAATTGTAGGCGGCCAATTGTCGGCTTTTTCGCTTCTTCAACACCTTCAAAAGATCTTTATAAATAGACAAGACCCCATAACGTTTCCGATATTACTCCCTTAATGCTTCCAATATCTCATTTAGCCCCTTTAGAATTCCTTGAACTCTCTCTTTCCTTTTCTAACGACATTTTCCATTATCTCCGATCCTTCGCTTTAGAAATGGCAAATACCTCTGAAACTATTCCTCAAATGGAAAAAGCTTTGTCATCTTCTCGAACGACAAAAGGTAAACCGGTAGTTCCTCCTAGTATCGAGGAGTGTACTCCCAAGCATTGCGATACATCTACTGATTTACAGGTTGAAAACCCCTCCTCTGTTCGGGGACGATGCGAACCCATGTCTTAATATATCAGTTTAATAATTTAAATCAGGAAGGTGAAGGCCGACTGCCATTAGGGGAAGGCAATGCAAGTAGAGATTCCTTCACAAGAAGACATAACCAAGAACAATGTCGGTTTCTTCAGTGTATACACATATCCTTTAACCTTAGGCCTGGTAGAAACCTCTTTACCATCGATAGATCTAGTGATCCTTGATTTCTGTAGCCAATATCAGGTGACACTCGCACAAATCTATCTATCATTCTAGAGTATTATTTATATGATTATTTTTTTCTCAAACATGGTTAAGGGTATGCATTTTACCCTCGACCATTTAGTTAGATTATATAGCCCCCGACTTTATCGAAGTGGCATGATTAAGCTGAAACCTTGATCCCCGAAAGCCTTTTTTTCTAGCATGATGAAGACAAGGACTGAGGGTGGATGAGCCGCTCTGTCCAAGTTAGGACCTCAGACCTGATCCCTGCTGAGAGAATGCCATTCCCCAAAAATGGAATATAGATTGTAAGTATATATGTTTCGCTGATTGGATACCTTTTCTTGACTCTAAATTAAATTTATTTGATGATACAGTTGTCGAGTGGTACCCCGATGCTGTTAACAATCGCTTGGGATGGGTTCATCGACTTGATCCAATCTGCCCGTATGCGAAACACGTATGGCGCGATCCAACTAAGACCCTTTAGGAGGCCAAAAATCATGGTGAGTTTTTATCTTTGTTCATACCTGAGCTCTTTAGATAAGATATCTCTCACTATTATTCTCACCCTTTGTGCCAATGCAGGCCTTGGAGAGGTTGTTTTGATGAGGGAACCCCCGCTTGCGGAAGCAGATACCCCGAAGCCTGCTAAGGAGAAAAAAGAAAGAAGAAATCACCAGCCAGGTCCTCGAAGCTAAGAAAGGCTAAAGTTCAAAGCCCAAGGACGATTCAGTGGCCTCAACTCGGGAGGTGGCTGAAAGTCTTTGTGCTAGGGGTGAAGAGAGTTAGACTATCGCTGGTACTTATGGAGAGAAGAAGTCCTGCTGCCTCAAAATCTACTAAGTCAAAGGTGAATGAGCCGGAGGCCACTGGAATTAAGGCCGCCGATGTGGTCCTGAACCAAACTGAGGAAACTGTTAAAGGGGGCTTAGATGAAATCTCTGGGCGAACCAACGACCAAAGCACATTTCACACCGAAGGGCAGCTGGTTGATGAACCTGAAGAAACCAATGATGATGTCTCTCGTAGGAGGGAGATGGACCTCTTCGACCCAGTCGAGGTGATAAACGTAGATGAGCCTCTATTGGGCCTATCATTCTCTCTTGGGCAAATACGATATGCCCAAGATATGGATAACTCTGGTCGTGGGGGCCCCTGGAGAGAATAGTATGTTTGAAGGATTATTTTCAGGGGTTGAGGAAAGGCCCTGATATCCATGCCTCATTGATCTATGAAGAAGACGATGAGCTTCAATAATAAGTAATCTTGATGTGACCATTGCATTTTGAGTTCCGATTCTTGCTTTTATGACTCCTTTCTGTTGTGTTTTCTGGCCTAAAATTTCTCCAACCAAGCCTTTTCCAAGTTACAAGAAGAGTTGGCTCGTTGTGAGGACGAATTTTGGAAACTCGTTTCTAAATTGGATGAACTCAAGGCCCTTCATGCCCAAAAGGATGGGGAGCTAGGTGACCTTCGAGCTCATTTGGAGAGGATATCTCGAGAGTGGGCCGTTCTTGATGAGCAGGTAATACGACCTCCATGGGCTTATTTTTGTGCTTCAGTCACTTGGGCATTTGATACCTTAATTTAACCTCTTTAGCTCAATCAAAAAGATGATCTAATGCGGGAGCAACTTAGATTCAAAGATACCAAAATTCTTGGGCTGAAGCAGCACATGGATGAGGTGTCTTATGATAAAGAATCTCTTGGAGAGAAGCTAAACTCGATTGAGTGCCATCTTCAAGGGGGACAGGGGAGAAAGCTGCAAGTAGAAAGCTCTCCATGCTGAACTAGTTGTTGAGCTATCTACAACTATGTCTGAAGTCGCTGCCCCCATGTCCTCATAACGAAAAGATGCTGCTGCTGCAAATGCTCGAGCCAGGAAGATGTCCGAAGAGGCCGAGCTTAAACTGTCTCGAACCTTGAAATATGCCCGACTGAGATCTCGGAGACAGGCTTTCGAGGATGTATACGCACGGGCATCAATCTTTCTACCAAAATCGAGAGGACGAAGGCCCTAGAGGAAGAATCTGCAGCTCTTCTTTCTTCCAATCCCTAGAGGAAGAATCTGCAGCTCTGCTTTCTTCCAATGATGGTTAATCTTGAAAACTCGAAGGTAGAATGCTTGATTAAAGTGAAAATGAACAAATGAGGCACTATTTATAGGAACTCGGCGACGTTTTGAATTCAAAGGTAGTCGACCGGCAACTGACAGGCAGTGAATGCCATTGTGATGTGCCTGACGACGTTTACTGTTTTTGTCATTTCTGATATGATGTCCCGAAGAAGGAATCGGGAATCTCATGTCGTCTCATCAACTCATTTTCTGAGAAACGAGGGGACTATCTGTACACAGGTAAAATCTGTCTCGCAGTATATCCTGGTCTCCGACATGATGAGCCATGCTCGAGATATGATAATAGGGGGGCTTAGACCAAGGTAGAGATCTCATCAATTTGAAGTCCGGACTATAATGTCAGCCTCGTGGATATCGGGGTTGTGATTCGGGATCGGTCCTAGCTTGGATTAACTTCAAAGAACTTTGTCAGGTGGTCGAGCACGGCCAACAGAAGACCGTGATATCCATGACCAACCGATTATCACGGTGGGGATCTCAGCACATACCGAGAAAAAATAGGCAATCAATTAATTAGGAGATTTTTTTTTACCTATTATAGAGTTGTACCTAATGTAGGATTCCTCTATTGTATAGAGGTGGTCTGATTGCTTGTAGAAATACATTGTAACTTGCACTTCAAGGCAATATGTTATTACTTTCTCTGCTATTAACTAACCTCTTATGGTAGTAACCGATTGGTAATATTGCATGTCATTCTACTTTTGGTTTTATGTTTAGATAATTATTTATTTGATTTATCCCGGATTTACTAACATTGTTTTGTTTTGTTTTGTTTGTTGATTCTCTCTCTCTTTTTCTGAGCCGAGGGTCGGCCGGAAACAGCCTCTCTACCCTTTCGGGTAGGGGTAAGGCCTGTGTACGTATTACCCTCCCCAGACCCCACTTTGTGGGAACATACTGGGTAGCTGTTGTTGTTGTTTTCTCTGCTATTAACTATCTTTCATATTCATTATCTCTTATCGTAGTGGGCCTGAATCGAGGTCGATTATTTTATCTAGACTGGAACTATCTCATTCGTGTGGTTAGAATCATTTATGTCTTTATTTATTTATTTATTATTTACTTCATCAATTGCTTTGTGCCAAATTAAATCACGTATTCTTTATATCACTTACAAATTTAACTGTTATCCGATTTTAAGGGTAAATCTACAAAATAAATCAATTTAAGTGCAAAAGGATAATCTTTAACAGTGCACGGCAAACATATCCCTTAATAATTTCTAAGCATCTTCAGGAGCAAACGTGCAAGTACAATGAGGTTTTATATTTGCTATTAATTGAAATTAACTTGACATGCACCAAAAGTGCGTTGTGCACAAATTTTACAAACCCCATTATTCTGTACCAGGTTATGACGTTATAACCTGAAGTTGAAGTTCATCCAGAGACAGCTATTAAAGACTATTTATTTATTTTTTCGTTTTTATCCAATTGGTTAGTTTCGTAAGATGATGCATGCCTACCTGTTGGCTGCTGCGTGTGAATTGCAAAGATGCCCAAATTTTTTTTATTACTTGTATAATTGGGACGTAACTGAAAAGGTATCTAAGGGAGAGAACACTAGAATTTTAATTGGAACAAAGGGACATGACGTATTGTTATCTAATATTCAAAAAGGATAAAGTGCAAAAAGTAAGTGGCATCAACTTAAGGATATTGTGAGTTTGTGACACAAGGTGCATCGCACCTTTGTGATTGACGATTGGTCTTTAAAGGACCATCCCATGCCTTATGCGAAGATTATTCACCCAATTTGATGAATAATTTAACAGAATCAATAACCGGAGATTATAATTAAACTAGTTCATATATCACGTTTAATACAATGGTTGATGCACTATAGTGGATGAAGTATGATTTTTATTCACGTATTTAATAGTCCCTTCGTTTTAATTTATGTAAACACATTTGACTGAGCACGAAATTTAAGAAAAATGAGAAAACTTTTGAACTTGTAGTGTAAAATGAAGTACATATATTTTGTGTGGCTATAATCATTGCATAAAGGTAAATTGTTTCCAAATAAGGAAAGATGTCATTCTTTTTGGCACGGATTAAAAAGGAAATATGTTCACATAAATTGAAACGGATGAAGTATATATTATGTATAAAAAAATATATTTTAATAGTATATGTAAAAGTGTGATTTTCGGAAACTTCCACCTTCCTAACTAGTAAGTAGTAACTACGTCCTTGTATGCGTATTTTTTGCAGATAAGTAGATTGTTGAAAGAGCAAAATATAGAGCCTAAGAATATTTTTATCAAGAAAGAACCAGAAGAAGGTTTAGGTAAGAACATGGAAATTTTGGTATACTAATGGATGGCGAGAAGCAGACAAATTATGTTATCATTCTTTTGATTTCTCTTCCGTTGCCACGTGAATTTACGTATGCATTCAAGGAAATTCAAGGAATTGATCCTTCTAGTTAATAATTTACCTTTGATTATTTTCTGTAGACTAATAATGCATGTAAAGAAATTTAATCAATATTTTAATATGTCAGAGAGGTTATTTGATATATTTATTAAATAATTAATTTACTTATAACCACTGTGTATATTGTTGTTGTAGTTGTATACTCTCTCCGTTCCAATTTATGTGAACCAATTTTTTTTTTATCGTTTCAAAAAAATAAATAAAAATAATTTAGCTTAAATTCTCAATTCTCAATTCTATACTTAGTGAGAAATTTTGTAACCACAAAAATATTGTTGACTCCTTTTTGAGTTGTTTAGGATTATAAATTTTAAAATTCTTAATTTTTTTTAAATTCCGTGCCATGTTCGTAATAAACAGTTATTTATAATTAATATTCGGAAATAATTTTCTCGTTTGTTGGAGACATTATACTGGATGACAGTAGGTAGTGGGGTTCAAATGTACATGTCAGTCAATGAAGAGCAAGAAACAGACTTTTTATTCACAATTCATAAGCAACATATTCCTTTTTCCTACTCATTCATCCCTTTGATTATTAATAGTTCTTTCCATCTAACCCTACCACGCAATAAAAAGGTCATAAAGTCCAATTTCCCTAGCTTCCCTTCCAAGATTCTCACTTCATAAATCTCAACAAATCCAAGAGTACTACCAATTAATAAAGAAAAGTTTGTTTATTCTTGTTCAGAGATAATTAATAGATGGGTTTTGATGATATATGTGGCACGGGCCTTGATTTAGGATTAGGTTTTTCATCAACAGCCAATAATCAGAGATCAAGAAAACCACGAGCTGATAAAAGGAGATCTCTTAGTTTTGAACCATCTCTAAGTTTAAGCTTTTCCAAGGATAAATCTGCTGATCATTTGAGTTCCTCGACATACTCAAATGCAAGTGTGAAAAGGGAAAGGGATATTGGTAGTGAGGAGACAGAGGTAGAAAGAGTAGTTTCTTACAGAGTTAGTGATGAAGATGTAGATGATGATGGTTCAAATGGAAGGAGTAAGAAACTTAGGCTCACTAAACTACAATCTGCCCTTTTAGAAGAAAGCTTCAAGCAACATAGCACTCTCAATCCTGTAAGCTCTATACATACATCTTCTTTTCTTTTTTGTTTCATTCATGGATTACGTTGAATACATAATTAAGAAAATAAAAACGTACTCTAGAGCACTAAATATTCGAGTTTATGTGAATTTATTTTTTTGCTACGTTTAAGAAAAATGAACCATTTTTAAATTTACAATTTAGCTTAAATTTACAATTCTATTCTTAATGAGAAGTTTTTATAACCACATAAAATACTATGGACCCCACTTAGATTTGTTTAGGATCACAAATTTCAAAAATTATCTTTCTTTTTATATTATGTGTTCAGTCAAATAAATTCACATAAATTAAATCGGAGAGAGTAATAGTCTAATATCTTAGACGAGATAGTAATGTATTTCAACATATTATTAGATAGCAGGTATGTAAGTCTTGGATATTGAATCTTACCGTCAACTATTACCAACAATAAGCAGTTCAAGTATTCGGCCCCTGGAAAAGATCATGGTCCACACGTGAGGGGCGTGCTGTGGGTCCAGTTTCTTTCATGGACCAAACACAACATAATTTTTTTTTTCCAATTCTTTTAAGGTAAAATATCGTAAATTACCTCTAAATTTAGCTCATATTATTAATATCTTCTCCGAATTATGCTCGATTTTAATTATCTTCTTGATTTGGTCTTTTGAGAATTCTCCTAAATATATATTGATGTGGCAAAAAAATGAGTGCACTCACCTGTCATGTTGATTGTCATGTTGATTGTTCTGTCTATGTGACTTTTTTGTGAAAAATAAAATAATTTTTTTACCTTTTTAAGAATATTATTTTTAGATAATTTTTTTCGAATATAATTTATAATAAAACTTGGATAGAACGATATTATTTAGGTTAAAATATTTTTATTTGTCCAAAAATAATAAAATTTTACTTAATCTTTTTTTTGAATTTGACTTGAAAATAAAGATTTATACAATTGAAATAAATAGTCAAGGAATCTAAAAATTTATAAAATATAGTTTAAAATTAATTATTTTGGCTATAATCTTATATATATAGCTCTAAATTCACGGTGCTCTAATTTTTTTTATTTTATTGATTTTACCTAAAAAGTAAAAATACACAGTTTAAATAAATAGTCATTGCATACAAAAGAATAAGTAAAAAGAGTGTACAATTTCAAGAAATTACAAGTGTAATTGTACACTCTTTTTATTTCTTCTTTTGATGCAATGACTATTTATTTCAACTATGTATTTTTTATAACTTTTTAGATGTCTTGACTATTTATTTCAATTGTATAAATCTTTATTTTCAGGTCAAATTCAAAAAAAGATTAACAAAAAATTTATTATTTTTGGATTTAGCCTAAATAATATTGTTATATTCAATTTTTATTATAAAATTTATTCGAAAAATGTATCTAAAAAGGCAATATTCTTAAAAAGGTAAAAAAAAATTATTTAAAAAAAATGACATATAGACAAAAATATTCATGTGACAAGTGTGTGCATTCACGCTTTTTGTCACTTTAATAACTCTCAAAAGGTCAAGTTGGGAGTAATTAATATCGACCATAATTTTGAGATTATACTAATAATCTGAACCAAATTTAAAGGTAGTTTAAGGTATTTTGCCTTTTTTTAAATAATAGGTGACGATGAGAACCGAATTCAACTAGCTCTAGTGCTATATTAAAGCGTCTGATAATTTATTTAAAACCGTAAATTTTTAGAAAGAAAAACTGTTATTGGGTGTGGATGCTGGTTTTTCTAAATGATCAAAACTGATTTTACGGTTTTCGAATAAACCAGAAGCAAAAGCAGCACTTAGCTACGAAGCTTAACGTAAGACCTCGTCAAGTGGAAGTTTGGTTTCAGAACAGAAGAGCCAGGTCAGAAATCTTACTTAATACCCACAAGCTCATAGATCTGTAAACATCACATGATAATTAATTTAGGAATCTAAATAAGATGGTGATTATTTTTTTAACAGAACAAAGCTGAAGCAAACGGAGGTAGACTGTGAGTTTTTAAAGAAATGTTGTGAGACGCTGACTGATGAAAACAAGAAGCTTTACAAGGAAGTGCAAGAACTGAAAGCTCTAAAACTAGCGCAGCCCTTATACATGCAGCTGCCAGCGGCGGCCACCCTCACCGTGTGTCCTTCCTGCGAAAGAGTCGCCGGCGCCGGCGAAAACGCTCAGACGAAGCCTCAATTCTATGGTCCCTTCACAAATCCATCAGCAGCTTGCTAGTTTTTTGTGAGACTGCAGCTGCAATACATAGGAGTATTATTGTTATTATATTGTCATTTTAGATTTTTACCAAATCTCTCAAAACCGGCCACTTTTTTTGGGTTAAGGGCTTGTGCGTTAATAAAAATGACTTGTATAATCAATTTGTATAGAGTTAGAAGGTTACTAATCGTTAATCAATATCTTTAATTTATTCTTTGTCGCAGTACAACTCTGTAAATCTTTAAGGAATATACACATATAAAGCAAGTGTTATTTTTAATTGGCTGCTCTCGTTAATCTCTTCCTCCCCGCATTTTCTCAGACCGAGAATTTTGTTCTGAGTTTAGGTTATAGTCTCTCTCACACAGTTCATAGTGGAGCTTGGATTTTGAGAGTCGAATTCCTTAATTTTGATAGTGAATTATGACATAAAATCTTTGAACTTTTTAAAAAACAATATATATATATATATATATATATATATATATATATATATATATATATATATATATATATATATATATAATATATTTGAAATTACGTCAAAAGTCTATTATTCGTAATAATTAATAATTCAAAATATCTATAAGATATAAAAAAGAAAATTGCGATAAAAAAATTACGCTTGACTTTTGAAATTCAAACTCCGCTCATAAATTGAGACTCAAAAAGTATATAAAAACTGTATCTTATTAATTCAATTTAACTGCGAAGATTTACCAACAAAGTATTATCCCACGAAACAGTTTAAGTGGGAACGTCGTGGGAAAATGCTGATTATTTTCCCACGGGATTCCGATGGAACTCTCCGTTGAAAATCAATTAAATTTCTACGAATGATATTACACTATTTTTTTTTAGATTTTTATAACGAGATGTAGGGTTTAATTTCATCCAACGGTATTATTAATGTTATGTTGCGCCACGGGATAATATGGTATATTTTGCATGATCCAGAGGTATATGTATGAAGTGAAAAGTTAAAGAAATAGAAAAGGTTAAAAGTAGTGCTCTTTAGGCTTTATTGTATAAATTAACAAAACATAAAGATAATGATTTGGATGATAAGGTTAGTCATGATAGAGATGATGTGTATGTGGAAAGCTAGGGGTAGGAGTCAGCTCACGTGTATTTGTCTGTAGTTATGTTAGTTTGTTTAATTGAGAAAGTGTCAACATGAAAAAGGAAGGAGGGACACTGTCTGCCTTAGATGCGTGTAGAGAAGGAAAAGTATGCAATAGCCAAGATTTAATTATTGGAAAACAAATTAGTATTTAATTTTCTTTCTTTCACATTATCAATTATACTTAAACAGTTAACATTTTTAACTAGTTTGCATATACTTACTCCACCTAAATAAGCATTACATTGTCAGTTTTCACGAAAAGTTGTGATGGTTTGATAAATTACTACTATAAAATAGTCGAATTATAATGAATCGTTCGAATATACATGCTTCACAAAATTATTTAAAAGAATAGATACAAACCAACTTAGTTAACTTATAATTCAAGTATCATGAGACCAGTTTAGACTATAGTATATATATTATTAGTATGAAGGATTTTTACACTATCTGGTCCTTCAAAATCATTTGTTAGACTTCTTAAAATACAAGACGGTTACCTATTATAACAACAACAACCCAGTATATTCCCACAAGGTGGGGTGGTTACCTATTATAACATATAGCAATAATTACGTGATGATGTAAAAAAAAAAAACTTATATTGCCCGTACATATAAAATATGGACTGTGCGCAACTTCTACCTCTTTGATGTATCATTTGTAACCAACCACTGGTTACTGGCTGCTAGAAATTACTCTCTGTTTGCCTATTATCAATTGCTCCACATCTTATCTTCACCTTAAGAATATAAAGTTCTGAGAATTTTAAGCTGAAACTATATATTGCCTTTAATATTTGAAGATATACTGTTGAAATTTCTAAAATATATATTGAACCAAGAGATTTGGGTGGAGTCGATCAATACACAATTAGGGGCAAAGGTCAAGAGAGTAAAGCTTGCAACAGCTATTCTACAACCGCTATTAAGGGATTTAAGTTGTACTAATAGCGTAAAAGTATTTTTTTTCATTATTGCTGTAGTATTTCTGTATATAATAAAGATTTGCATATAATTATCCAATATGCGAATTGAAAATAAAACAAATTATTTACACCAAAAGGGCACAAAATTTTAAACTTTATCTTAAGAGACACGTTATCATGATTGGTCACAGGCAAAGAGTCCTAAGTTGAATCATTGGAGGATCTTTCATGGTCTAACTTTCTGGTCCACTTAAGTATTCATAAGGATTTTGTCAAGAATTGTCTATGTTTGATGTGGACTTTGAGATTAAAAAAAGAAAAAAATATAAAGGAGTAAGAGGAAGAAGATAAAATGACGGGGGGAGTTTCGTGGAAGCTGCCATTTTCCTGTGGTCTAATCATAATCATGTGTTTCATTGAACTAGATGAGTCCACCGGGTTGACAGAAGTTACGGTCCAGCCAGTAGCTGAAAATAAAAATATGCAGCAGGGAACGGAGAAAGTAGCTGAACAGGTAGAGCAGCAGGTTGAAGAGAGAGTGATAGAAAAAGAAAAATCCCAAGTGATTGGGAAGAAGAGGCCTCCACCACCATTCCCCCAAAGGTTGGCCAAGCACCAGAAAGAAGAGCAATACAAAAAGTTCTTTGATATGCTCAAGCAAATCCAGGTAAACATTCCTTTAATTGAAACTTTGAAAGAAATGTCTGGGTATGCTAAGATGATGAAAGACTTAATGTCGCGAAAATTTGATTTCCAAGACTTGGCCACCATGACTCTTACTAAGACTTGTAGTGCAGTGGTTTCTAGACCCATTAATGAGAAGTTATCTGACCGAGGTAGCTTCCCCATTCCATGCACTATAGGAAACTTTGCCTTTGCAAAGGCATTGTGTGATTTGGGGACAAGGATAAATCTTATGCCCTTGGTGATTTATAAGAGGCTGGGCATCGGGAGAGCCAGGCCTACTTTCATGTTATTGCAACTTGCTGACAGGATGGTTAAGCGTCCATTTGGTATATTAGATAATGTGCTCATCAAGGTGGGGAAGTTTGTGTTTCTTGCCGATTTTGTGATTCTTGACTGCAAGGTGGACGAGGAAATTCCTATAATTTTAGGAAAGCTATTCCTAGCCACCGGGAGAGCATTGATTGATTGTGAGACTGGGGAACTCAAGATGAGGTTGAATGATGAGGAGATCATATTTAATGTGCAAAAATCCATGAGGTGCCCTAGAGAGTTTGCGATTTACTCTCTTATTGATGCGGTTGATGTGATCGTGGAGACAGACGATTTAGAATTGACCACTGAAGATCCACTTCAAGCATGCCTAATGAACTTAGAAGAGGTAAATGGTGAAAGTCTAGCAGAATGGGTGCTATCTCTGGAAGGCAAGGGGTTTTGGGAGAGAGAGCTGGAATTCGAGCCTCTACATCTAGAGAAAAGAGAGACCCCTCCTGCAAAGCCATCCATAGAAGAGCCACCAAAGCTGGAGCTTAAACCACTACCATCTCATCTCAAGTATGAATTTCTAGGTCCTAACTCCACTTTATCTGTTATTATCTCATCTGGTTTGCTAGATGTGCAGGCTCAAAAGCTTATACAGGTACTGAAAGAATGCAAGACTGCCATTGGGTGGACCATGGCAGACATAAAGGGGATCAGCCCCGCATATTTCATGCATAAAATTCTCCTGGAAGAGGGACACAAACCTTCCAGGGAACATCAAAGAAGGCTGAACCCAAACACGAAGGAAGTGGTGAAGAAAGAGGTAATAAAGTGGCTAGACGCAGGAATCATCTTCCCAATCTCTGATAGTAGCTGGGTTAGCCCAGTTCAATGTGTGCTAAAGAAAGGTGGCATGACGGTGGTAATAACGAATTGATCTCAATAAGAACCGTCATCGGGTGGAGAATATGCATGGACTATAGGAAGCTGAATCTAGCCACCCGCAAGGACCACTTTCCACTTCCCTTCATTGATCAGATGCTTGACAGGTTGGCAGGGAGGTCACACTTTTGCTTCCTAGATGGGTACTCGGGGTACAATCAAATCTCCATAGCCCCCAAGGATAGAGAGAAGACCTCCTTCACATGCCTATATGTCGTTTTTGCCTTTAGGAGGATGCCATTCGGACTATGCAATGCACCTGCCACATTTCAAAGGTGCATGATGGCTATATTCACCGACATGGTGGAAGACATTATGGAGGTGTTCGTGGATGATTTCTCAGTGGTAGGGAATTCATTCGATGATTTTCTTGTCAATCTGACAAGAATGCTGAAACGGTGCATGGAGACAAACTTAGTGTTAAACTGGGAGAAGTGCCATTTTATGGTACAAGAAGGTATAGTATTAGGGCACAGGGTTTCGAACAAAGGTATTGAGGTAGACCGAGCTAAAGTAGATGTCATTGCAATGTTGCCTCCATCAACATTTGTCAAGGCCATTAGAAGCTTTCTTGGAAGACTTCTCCAAAATCTCAAACCCTCTCTGTAAGTTACTTGAAAAAGATCACCCATTTGTATTTTCTGATGAATGCAGGATTGCTTTTGAGGAGCTGAAGAAGAGGTTGGTCACAGCACCCATCATCATTGCCCCCGACTGGGAGCAACCGTTTGAACTAATGTGCGATGCAAGTTATTATGCAGTGGAGGCAGTGCTTGGCCAAAGGAAAGACAAGATGATGCATCCAATCTACTATGCTAGTAGAACATTGAGTGGAGCATAGCTGAACTACACAGTGACAGAAAAGGAGATGCTGGCGGTAGTGTTCGCGTTCGACAAATTCAGGTCCTATCTCATAGGATCCAAGGTAATCGTATACACTGACCATGCAGCTTTAAGGTACTTAATTGATAAAAAGGACTCTAAGCCGCGCCTAATTCGTTGGGTGCTGCTTCTACAAGAGTTCGACCTTGAAATACGTGATAGAAAAGGCACCGAAAAAATCAAGTTGCTGATCATTTGTCACGACTTGAAGGAGCTGAAATTGTCAAAGAGAGTAGAGAAATTCTGGAAACCTTTCCAGACGAGAAGCTGCTCACCACCACTCTCCTTGAAGCGCCATGGTATGCAAATTATGCAAATTACCTGGCGAGTGGTATTATTCCTCACGACCTATCTTCGGTCCAGAGGAAAAGATTTTTTCGTGAAAGCCAGCTTTATTATTGGGATGAACCCTACTTGTTTAGGATATGTCTCGATAACATGATCCAGAGATGCGTTCCCGATATCGAACAATCTTCTGTTTTGCAGGCATGTCATGCTTCCGCATATGGTGGTCACTTTGGAGGAGTGCGAACAACCGCCAAGATACTTGTGGCCAGTTTTTATTGGCCAACGGTGTTTAAAGATGCACACTTATGGGTGAAAGCTTTCAACGAATGTCAACACACCGGGAACATCTCTTGGCATTATGAGATGCCAATGAACCCAATTCAACAAGTGGAAGTGTTTGACGTCTGGGGAATAGACTTCATGGGGCCCTTTGTCAGCTCATACGGCAATAAGTACATACTTGTTGCGGTAGACTATGTGTCCAAATGGGTGGAAGTTGTAGCATTACCCACCAATGATGCTAAGGTGGTGATGGGATTTCTGACGAAGAACATTTTCACCCATTTCGGGACTCCAAGGGCTATCATCAGTGATGGGGGCACACACTTTTGCAGCCGGGCATTCGAGAAATTGTTGGCCAAATATGATGTGAAACACCGGGTTGCTACTCCATATCACCCGCAGACCAGCGGGCAAGTTGAGGTCTCCAACAGGGAGATAAAGAGTGTATTAATAAAAACCGTGAATGCCACGAGGACCAACTGCTCCAGGAAGCTCGAGGATGCATTATGGGCATATAGGACAACATTCAAAACACCAATCGGCATGTCACCATACAAATTGGTGTTTGGGAAAGCTTGTCATCTACCTGTGGAACTAGAGCACAAAGCATGGTGGGCACTGAAACAATTAAATCTCTGCTGGGATGAAGCGGGGAAATCAAGAATGACCGGGTTGCACGAGTTAGAATAATTACGGTATCTGGCCTTCGAGAGCACAAGACTATACAAGGAACGGATGAAGCAGATTCACGACCAGAACATCATAGAGCGTAACTTCAAAAACGGGGACAAGGTACTGTTATATAACTCAAGATTACGATTGTTCCCAGGCAAATTAAAATCAAGGTGGTCAGGCCCTTTTCGGGTAATTGAGGCATTAGATTCGGGCGCTGTGGAAATTCAAACCATTGATGGTTCACGCACATTCAAAGTAAATGGACAGCGGTTGAAACTTTATGTTGGCATGGATGACATCGAGGATAATGTGGAACTACGGTTAGAGGAACCTCAAAGGTCTAGCGAGCCTTAAAATGTGCTAAGTCGAGTCGTGCCGCGACGTTAAATCAGGCGCTACGTGGGAGGTAACCCACGAACTTGTTGTAAGTGTACTCATTATAGTTAGTCTATATAAAAAAAACTCTGCTGCCAAGCGGAAAAAAAATCAAAAAGGGGAATTTTTTGTGGTTCATCCGCGGTCGCGGACGAACCGCGGAAAAATAGCCTCTCTAATTCTCACTATTCGCGATTCATTCACGATCGCGAACGGACCACGAACGACCGCGGTCAGCTCCGCGGCAGACAAGTATAAACAGAATTCTTTTATTCCCCCCCCCCCTTCTTTTAACTAACCTAAAATCATAACCCCCCCCCCTATTTCCCCCAAACCAGCCGCCATCCCTCCCCATATCTCTCTCTCTCTAAAATTCTCTCCTCCTTCTCTCTACCCCTCTCTTCAATTCTTCTCCCAACAACCCCTCACACCAATCTTTTTCATCTCCTACACTTCTCCAACACTTCATAGTAAGTTTTCTTCTTTGTTTTTCTTTCTTTTTTTCTTTTTCTCTCTAATTTTTATCATTAGATTGTGTATAAGTAATTAGTTTATATTATTATAGTTTAATTGTTGAATTTGTATTATATCTTGCTAGTAGTAGTAGACTCTATATAAATTAATTTGTTTGTGTAGTGTAGTCTAGTATGATTTTTTGTGGTATTGTAGGTATTATTGATATTGTTGGTGGTGTTGGTATTATTGGGTGTCCAATATAGTTAATTGTGTTAATTTTATTATTTTGGAGACCCAATGTGATGGGTGATATAGTTGGTGCTTTGGTTAGCCAATGTGGACAATTGTATGGTTGTAGTATATGGATGTTGAATTTTGAAGGGAGATATTGCCCAACTTGTTAGTTGTTTGTTGTTGTATAAAATTGGAGATGGTGTAGGTTTAATTGGGTCATGTTAGATTACCAAAATAAATAAGTGTGGGGTGCTTGAGGTGACTTGGTGAATTTGTTAGATAAGTGGTTAATTGTAGGAGTTATGGGATGATAGCACTAAAGAGAATATTGTAGTCATCCACGGATGGTGAAGTCTGAGTAGCCAACCGATGTTCTAATATTATGGAAATTTTTCGGTTGTTTCTCTTTTGTGCAGGATTTTGGCTCCAAACAGATCACGGAATGCAGCTAGCTCGTCTAGGAAATCGACCTATGACGAGTCTAGATTCAGAAGAGCTTGGCTCCAGGAAATTGAAATTGACAGGCTAGCCATTCAGACTGAAAAGCCCGAGATATATAATGAAATCCGCCGCCGCGAAATGGAGTTCTTGTTCGACGCACCAGCCCTCATGAACAAGATGTTGGTTAGGGAGTTCTATGCTAATGCTCCCTACGGGATGTCCAGAGAAGTCTTCGTCCGAGGTAAGTACGTCTGGGCTCATGTACAAACTATTAGGCAGGCTCTTAGACTGCCAACTTTTACTAGTGACGTGGACTACTACCACGATAGGCCTGGTGTCACCTGGGACACCTTAATTGAGGCCTTATATGTTGATGGTATTCCAGTCTGGATAAGAAACAAAACACTCCACTCTAACTGTTTCACCCGTACTGCTAAATACTGGTTCACAATCATATGTAACTGGTTCTTTCCCTCAAGCAATACCACTGACGTGAACTTCAATAGGGCACTACTAACATGGTGTTTTATCACCCAGCGGGGCGTGGACATCTCCCGCCTGATTAGTGACGAGATAATGCTTAGGGGATCCCTCAAAGCCAAGGGTTTCTATTACCCATCTCTCGTTACTGCTCTGTGTCTCGACCATCGGACTCCGGTCCTTTCCACGGATGGTGACCTCCCTCCAAAAGCTCCATTCAGAGCTTCTCAAATCCGGGTAGGCCGAGACAATGACCCAATTGACTTGGATGTTGAGGCTAACCCTGTGCCGGTTGTTCGGGCCAGGCATTCCACTGACTTAGTTGGACCTTCTAGGCATGCATATCATGGAGTGGGCATGTCTAGGTACGAGTCCACTAGACCTATGCTTAGGTCAATGGAAGAGGAGGTTGCGGACACACGCACCTCCGTGTATGGTTTACACACGCACTTAGACGCGATGTCACAGAGGCAAGCTCGGTCGGAAAACAGATTCATGGAATGGTTCCGAGCACTGTGTCGAGCATGTCACGTCGAACCCTCCAACGTCTCCGACTCTGAGTGAGTCCCAGGTAAGTTTTCTCGCCCTTCCGAGCTATATTTGTATTATTATGTCATGAGGACATGACATGATTTTAAGTGTGGGGTGGGAAACTTATCTTGTATAGGTTGTACATAATAGTTGTAGTTATAAATAATATTAGCTGGCTTGGCCCGATGATGGACACTTGGCGACGGGTTTCTTAAGGGTCTAAGTCGGAATAAAAACACAAAAAAAATTAAAAATTTTGAAAAATCCAAAAATACTAGTAGTCCATGTAGGAATTTTTCTTTTTTTTATTTTCTTTGTCTAGGTAGTGTATCACCTCCCCCTTGATTTTTCTTTTGACCACGGTTCTTTTCCAATGGTTTTTATTGAACCGGGTTAGGTAGATTTGTTCTTTTTAGGATTAGAGGGCAAAGGTTGACATGTAACCCCAAGTATGCACATTAGCAAAACTTAATTGAACTTGAGAATGTATTATCTAAGCTTGACTGTAGATTCTAGGATATGCCTTAAATTGCACAATACAACTTGCTTGAACATTGATAGGACTTTGTAGATGAACCGGATTCTAAATGAGTTGCATGCTATGTGTGTGTGAGATTGTACTTACATTATATGTTTTACATGATACCTAGAACTTGCCCTGTGTGTTTGCAAAGCGAAATAGAAGTTGTTTGGTTGTAGAGATGATAGAGGCATTTCTTTGTGTAGCCCCATAAATCAATAAGACATGAATTCACATGTACATAATATCCTAGTTAACCCCTTTGAGCTTAAAGCCTATTCTTTGATAACCCTTGAATGTTCATGAAAAATCGAAATCTTATATTGTTCTACTTTACCTCCTAGAAGCACTTGTGTTGTAATGAATATACAAAAGTCTAAGTGTGGGGTGAAGGGAAGTTGAAAAAGGGAAAATCAAGAATGAATGATAGGAAAAGGTGAACTGGCAAAATAATGTAAATGCGTTTGCAAAGCAATGATAAAAAAGAATATATATATATATATATATATATATATATATATATATATATATATATATATATATATATATATATATATATATATATATATATATATATATATATATATATATATGTGTGTGTGTATTAGAAAGGCCAGTTACACCAACAAAAGAAAATTGGGGAATAAAAGTGAAGGAATGTTTAGGGGAGACATAAGGAAGAAAACAAAAAAGGAAGTTGTGAAAAAGAAAGAAAAGTGCTTAGGGAGGTTAGCAACTATACCCAAAAGTATCCTACCCGTCCCTTAGCCAACATTACAACCCTTAAAAACCTCTTGATCTATGATTGAATAACTCGATTAGTGGAGTATTACACTAGGGGCAAGCCTATGGCGTATCTGTATGCATATGAATGTTCTTTGTTGAGAACGAGTGAATTTTTCCTATATCTATAAGTTCCATGTTCTAAATTGTTTATGTGTGGGAACTTCTCTCAATAAATTGTGTGAGGGCATGTAACTCAGGAAGGAAAAGGTAAATTTGCAAGTCTGTGATAATAACTAGAGTAAGCAATAATGTGCTCGCATGTGAGTTTACGGTTAGGTAAGGATTGTGCATATCTTAGGTTAATCATGAAAGATATCTTTTGTGACATATTTTGGGGGAAACATTAATAAAATTGGCCTAAAGTGTGATTAAGGTTGATCGAGGACGAGCAAAGGTTTAAGTGTGGGGTATTGATAATAGGTGAATTTGACTATAATTATGCCCTAAATAATCAAACTTTATTGTTGAATTGATATTGTTTATGATGACAAAATGCTTTTATTAGTGTTTATTGGTGTGTTATAGGTACACATGAGCCATTGGAGACTAAAGGAGCTATTTTGGAGTCATAAGATGATGAAAAGGCCAAGTGAAGAGTTAAAGTGAAGTTGTCTTGAAAAATTGAAGTGAGATTCTGGAATACTATTCATTCACGGTTCACTCGCGACCGCGAATGAACCGCGGAAAAACATGCTCGCGGAACCTTTGGAGATTCAGAGGCGTTCACTGTTCGCGGTTCGCTCGCGACCGCGAACGAACCGCGGAGGCTACCGCAAATGTTAAGGCTAATTTTGTAAAAACTCATTTTTTTAAGACATAAACCCTCTATATAAGCCTAGATTTCGCCCAAGAGAGGCAAGCCTTGTATTATTGCCTACTTTTGCAAGATTATTAGTAAGAGAGAACTCTCTAAACTTATTTCTTTCTTTTATATTAATTTTTTGATTATGAATTCAATTATTATTCTTGTTTCTTTGATCATGAGTAGCTAATTCCTTATCTAAGGTTTTGATGGAACCTATTGAGTGATGAACTTCTCGTTTATGTGATTAAAAATTGTTAGCTAGATTTCTATTTGTTCAACTTCGTTCTTGTTGTAGTTAATTGGTAGAACTCTCGATTAGCTGTGCCTATTTAGTGTGCATAACTTGGAAAAGAGTACATATTTAGGTATATTTTTTAACAACATCACACCTAGGTTATTGGAGGAATCTATAACTTTAGGCGTAAATACGGGATTAGGAATAACGAAGTCTTGGGTGCAATCTTAAGTGAACTATTAAAGCTAGCTAGGGTAGCTCGGGAGAGTGCACTAGTAAATTATTGTAGTTGCCCGGGATAGAATTACGGTAAAAATAGCGTTCATGATTGATAGAATATATTGACAATTTGTATGAGTATAAACAGAAGGGATTCCATCAATAGGGGAAATCAATACCTTAGTCTTTCTCCATATTATTTACCCAATATTCAATTCTTTCTTTTAAGTATTTTAATTCTTGCAAAAGTTAGTTGTTAGCAAACCTTCACAAAAAATATACTCAAAGTTTAGGAACTTGCTTCAAAAGTATTCTTGGGTTGTGAAAGTTGCAGTTGGTAGGTTAATTCCCTGTGGGATCGATTCTGGACTTATTTGACCAGGTTATATTGACTACGACCGTTGCTTGGACGTGAATCATTTTTACATGCATTTAGAACATTTGCTCATAATGCATATATTATTAAAGTTTCTTCCGCCGTTGTTGAGACTCACTGAGTACAATGGATGGTACTGACGTTCTCTTTTGGGAACCTACGTTGGTCTACGGTACAACGTAGGAACTGGATTTGCAGGCGAGCAGGCTACAAGTTAGGACTTCCTTCTCTTCCAGTGCTATTGGTGAGCTCCGCTTTTACTTGGAGTATTCCTTAGAGTCATCTTTATTTGGTTATTTCTTTGTTTACTTAGAGAACTGTCCAGGAAATCTCATGTCCTGAGTAGTGCGTCAGTTTATCAGTAGAGACTTTATAGACTTAGTCATTGGGTTGAGATTCAGATGTTATTTTATAATAATTTAGCAATAATTCAGTAGTTACTACGAATAAAGTTTTGGAGTTGATTTATTTAAATATTTAAATTAATCAAAAGTATTTGGTTAGAGTATTGCTTTGTTGCGTATAAAGTGTGGGTCTTTAATAGATTGGATAAGCAGAGATGGTTCGCTCCATCATGTTTAGTGATCGAGTGCCAATCTCGACTTGTTTAGAAAATGGGTCGTGACATCATGCCAAACCTCGAGCATACCTCGGGCCTATCGAGGGTAGTCGGGAAGGGAATAAAAGATAAATATACAAGTAAGTAAGGCTTTATAGATCAAGTTTGAGCGAAATGTTTGAAGAACAGATTAAGAAATAATAAAATATTGAAGATGATCTCGAGATATAAAATGTTGATGTTGCTCCACTTCTCCTGTTGGCCTTACAAAGAAAGCAATAATTCTCCTTCTCTCTTTTTTCTCTAAAATTTTCTCTGGTTTTAAGTCATATTCATCGATAGCCATTCTCTTGATTTGCCTATTATATCTCGAGATCATCTTCAACATTTTATTGTTTCTTAATATGTTCTTCAAACATTTCTCTCAAACCTAATCATATAAAGCCCTACTTACTTGTATATTTATCTGTTATTCCCTTCACAGCCACCCGAGATAGGCCCGAGATAGGCTCAGGGTATGACCCCGAGGTATCTATTAGCTTGTCCTAAGCCCGGGAACATCCCCTAACGGTTCGATTATCATTTTGAATAGCTCGATCTTTACTATTTTATTCCATATTTAGCACTAATCACCCTTATAAACTAGGTCGAGAATAGATCATGTATTTTTAGAATCACATTTACAAATTTAGTTGTTGTTATCATTTTCACGGTAAATATTCCCTTAAGTGAAAATGGTAAAGGGTGAGTCCATTATCCATCATGCTTTGAACCTTGTGACATTTGTCTTAGAGATTTCTTATATAAAAAATATGAGACAGAAAAGAACTTATTTTCTGGTGTGTGGATCAATCAAATGTGATAAAACGAAATAGTTATTTAGAGAATTTGAGTTGAAATTAGAAAGTAAAATCGTGAGAACCGTTAAAAAAGACTATACATTACGAAAGAAAAATAAAATAGATGGGAAGGTAAATATATGGCCAAATACATAAACAACCTCTTTAAGTTGTCTTAACGAGAAGCTTGATACTTCAACTAAGCCCATTTTCAGTTAGACACTTCAAGCCTTTAATAAATTAGGTCAATTAAAAAATCCAAACCAACAAATCACATGTGTGAGTTACACTTGCGGACGATGTGTCAAATAGACAAATCATTAAATGACGCGTGTATTTGGTCAGCTATGTCAACGTTATCACTCGCGCCCGCCAAATCACCTCCACTCCTTTTTTTCTCAAAACTAAATAAGAAATCGTCCTAACCCACTTGATTGATACATTTCCACGTGCGAAGAACTAATTCTCAAATCCAATTGCGGTGGAATTGGGAAGGCTTTAGATGTCTTTTTATTTTTATCTATCATATTTAGGGTAAATGAGGGAGATGAGGGAGGTTATATTAGATCTTCTTAATGGCAACATTGTTTTCCTAAACACAAAATAAACCAACATAAGTAACAACGCCCGCATGCATTTTTCGTGGAGCTTCTACCATCTCCAAATAGGTAACCCAGAGAACTTGTCCACTACTAACTCCACGATGACCCATCATCTCTCAACTTTTAAATGCTAGTTTCTGAGTAGTAGGAATTAGATCTGTGGAGAGAAAGAATGGAGTAGTGGTTAGTGGTTGCGATGGAAGTTCTGTTCCCCTTTTGTGTTTTTGTAATGCAAAATATGGTGGTTTATGGCATGGACGGGAAAGGCGAAGAAAAATGTCGGAGGCAAAGAAGGTTAGCATACGGATGGAGAAAAAAATTGGAGGTGTGAAAATTAGGTATGGTCCACATTGAATTTATATAGAAAAAAGGAGAATTTAATATTAAAGAGTTTCACGCGCTCCATATGAGTATAACACACAAATTTAATCATGTCAGCATAAAATGTCTAAAACACACACATCTGCCCAAGCAGAAGCGTCTAATTGAAAATGGACAACTTAAAGGGGTACTTATATTTTTCACCTAAATATATTATTTGAGTTAGTGAGAAAAATTTAACCCAATTAACTTGCTCAATCTTATGTCTACCAATGTTAAAAATTATTAAAATTTTAAATCTTTTATTAATAATTATATAAATATAAATTATGGACTATATATTATATAAAAATATAGTAGTGCTTTTTTTTGGGGGGTCTTAAATATTTGGGGGCCTAAGGCAAGGGCTTCACTTGCCTTACCCTAGGACTAGAGCCACCATTGACTCTTACTAGAGGCTATATACAGATACGCACAGCTACCAGTATATAGGAATTGTGTCCAAGATCGCATCCTTACTGTGCAAATT